>JAYMTN010003154.1:0-10215 GCA_036897425.1 Erodium trifolium
TGAACTTCAGGGTATTCATCGGTTAAACGTGTCAACTTCAGGGTAGGTATTTGTAATTTACCTTAAAGATTGAAACAATGAGATTGCCATAAAAGTTGTGACAGAGAAACATTAGCCCAATGCCAAACATGGTTTGACATTAAAGTTGTCCATTACTTTAAAGATGAATCCTTATCCTTTATTGAGATTTAATTCAGGTCTATCAGATAAAAAGATTTAAATACAAATAGCTATCGGACAAGGATTTAAGTAAATAGAGTCCTACCTAGCCAAATAATTGCACCGATAACAAGCAAAAAGTTGAAATTAAGGTCGAAGTCCAAAAGGAAAAGAAAAACAGCACGGGAGCAGCGTGGAGGGAGGGTCCCAGCCGTTGGTTGGCCCACGTGTCAACATCAGAACATCGAGCATCACACCGTCCACGTCAGCGGACGTCTCTCTCTATAATCTACACTGCCAATGTCATGACGGTCAACGAATTGATAAAATCATCGAAATATTACTTGTTTTAATCAAACCCACCGCGCAGCGCAACACAGAGAGCTGCTCTCCTCTGTGTCCTGCACTGCACACTGTTCGAGGTTGGCGATTTCGCGATCCAGCTGAGTCGTTTTCGGGTATGGGGAGGGCCAAGACGACGACCCAAAGGCTCTACTCTGCGAATCCTACTGATTACAAGCTCCTTGAAGAGGTCGGATATGGCGCTAGTGCCACTGTTTACAGAGCGATCTACCTTCCGTCTAATGAAGTGCTCGCGGTTAAGTGCTTGGATCTCGATCGCTGTAATAGCAACTTGGTGAGTTCTGATCTGATTCCCCGTTTCGTCAGCTAAGTAGAGCTCACGATTTCTCAATCTGCTTAATTTTGGATGCCCAGTGCTCCTCTTTCAATTTGATTTGATTTGATTTGGACTGGTTCTTTGATTGGGTTTGGAGTTCAATTGCCCAGGTTTAATGCCTCCATATCCTCGTTTGTTGTTACTAAATAAGCTTGAATGAACCGATACAACAATGCCTTGAGCAGGAGATGTTCTTCTTTTGTTGCATGTTGTCCCTCTTGATTTCAAGTACTGAATCATGAATTGTTGTCTCCTAGGATAAAAAAGTGAAGGGGGGCATATATGGAATTGCTCAAAACAATTCATATTGGGTGCCTAGGCAGAAATAGAGGATTGGTCAGAGATAGAATGTGATCTGGATTGCCTTTTGAATTTTTGTGTAGGGTTGAACACAAGTGCGATGAATTGTTACAAATTGTGAAGCTCGTATTAAACTGCCCTGAAATTTCAGCAGGGATTACTTCTAGGATTTAATGTGAATAAACCATTGGGTAGTTTGTCGTGTTCCTTGCAGTTTGTATCATTCATAATAGACATTTTGCCAACAGGTTGTGTTATCACTGCATGGGGTAACCTATCAAATTTCTAAATGCTTTTCCTTTGTTTAATGGGAAAGTGGTTTAATTTTTTACCTGTTTTCTTAGATTCACATACCTTCAAACGTGATGGAATCATCTAGATCTTGGCATTTAGTGGCGATAAATTATTTGCAATAAACCTGAATCCCGAATGTGTTGGTGCCACGTCTGTCCGTTCAAGTGCACGAAGTCAAGACCTTTTTTTATTGAGTTGTGCTATCGGTGCCCTGTGGTTCCTGTTAAATTTCTTATTTATATGATGGTATAGCCCTGTAATTGAATGGGAAATGCCAAGGAAAAGAAGAAAATGATGGTATATAGGCAAGCAAAAGTTCGGCCAATTGTTGAAAAAGATAAGCAAGTAGAAAGAACTCTCATCGAATATTGATTTATTAAAAAGTAAATCAACAGAGGGCCAGTTGGACCACTAGGCTTTTACAAAAGTTTAATACTCTTATTTGCTTATGAAGATATGATTTTGTTTTATACATATTTTCTTACCTTTATTATATAACCCGAATGGGATTGTATAGTATCCACGTTGTCCAATTTTAGTGAAAATAAATTTACAGCCCATATCCCTAACTTGTTAACACAGTGTATAATACAAGGTTTCCTCATAAAGCTATTTGTTAACCATGTATTTTTTGTGGTGTGTTCCTGAAATAATAGTATATAGTGAATGACCTATCTATCTAATGACCAGTTAGGAAAATATTCTCTTGTTCAAGAAATCCTTCCTGATTTGGCAAATTGTTGAACTTTAGTACCTTTTTTTTGTTTGTTTGTTTTATATGGATTGTTTATTTTATTCTTTGTTTTATGATAATGATGCTAAATTTGCCGTTACAACGGTTTAGCTATCTCCAAAATTTAAAATTTCTCACGTCATTACTGATCCAACACTGCTTATATAACTTCCCTTATCTATATTTTGGATTCCACTCAATGGCGATGAGTTAAGTATTCAAATTCTGGGGACAGTTCAAATGCTCTATTTCGATGAGAAGATAGTTCGCAAGTGTTCTTTCTCTACATATAAAGCCTTATAAACCTGAACATATATTTGTGAACTATCAAAACAACTGGTTCCCTTCCTCTTAATTTATGGCTATATATTATGTTAATTTCAGGATGACATACGTAGGGAGGCGCAAACAATGAGTTTGATAGATCATCCAAATGTCATAAGGGCCTTTTGTTCATTTGTCGTTGAACGAAACCTTTGGGTGGTCATGCCATTCATGGCAGAGGGTTCTTGTCTTCACCTCATGAAGATAGCATATCCTGATGGGTTTGAAGAGGCTGCTATTGGATCTATTCTTAAAGAATCTCTGAAGGCTTTGGATTACCTTCACCGGCAAGGGCATATTCATCGAGATGTTAAGGTCAGTTTGACGTGAACATTTCACATCTTTTTATTAGATACCTTCTATTCCCTTAATAATTTAATACAACCCAACAATGCGAGGTGTCAGTTAAGGCTGTTTTAATATGTCTCACAGGCTGGAAACATACTTCTTGACACTAATGGGATGGTAAAGCTTGCTGATTTTGGTGTTTCAGCATGCATGTTTGAGTCAGGTGATAGACAACGATCTAGAAATACTTTTGTTGGAACCCCATGCTGGTAAGATTCGTGTTGAAGAACTCCATTTATCATTGTCACGGGATGATGCTTTTGAACTCACTTCAGATTTTAATTTGTAATTGATTTGCAGGATGGCACCAGAAGTATTGCAACCTGGAAGTGGATATAATTCCAAGTGAGTTTCAATCCGTTTCAAGAGATTGTGCAATGTTTTGAAAGTTCCCCCCTTAAACCTATCTGTTGACCAGTTCACCTATTCTTACTTTCGATGCATGCATTCATTGTCCATGACTGTTTCCCAAAATATATTTTTGTCTAGTGTAAAACTAAAAGATAAAAATAAGAAATATTATTTCTTGATGACCAGTACAAATTAGAGGCCGTCTTTATATAGGGAAAACATGGACAGTCAAGAGACATCATAGTTAGCTCAATAGACATCATGATCCACCCAATAAACTTTTGGGTTCACCATAATCAACATAATAAGCTCTTGGGCTCTCTAGTCTATTTGTATTCGAACACTCCTCCTCACATGCAAGCCGTATAACATAACGAGATTTGCACGTGAACCAAAAATTTAATTCCAATACTATTCTTCACATTTCGTAGTTGTCGAAGAACTGATAATTTTTTATATTTCAATACTCTCCCTCACATGTAGGACTGTACATCTACACGCGTGTCATGCTGGGATTGAACATCTGCTTAAAAATAAAATAAATATAGGGTTGAGGTGGCAAATGGGTTCGATACCCAATATTTGCTATGAAAAGCCTAAGAAGGTTCGAGGCATTGGCTCATATCTTAATTTTAAGGACGCATGATTCAACTTCGAACAACCATATCACATGGGCACAAAATATCCTCACGCATTTGCGTCACAGAACGACGGTGCAATATAATAACAGGGGAGACCTCAACTACAAACTAGAGAACACCAAGAAACTAAAAACATCGAAAATCAACAGAAGTAGTGGATAGTTGTTGAACTGGAAGATGGCCTTCCCGCAGAAAAGTTGCTTCTCAACTTAACAGCAATGCATACGTAGCCCAAAAACATAGAAACGTAACCGAAAAATAGAGAACTTAGTAACTATGTCTTGCCCACTCGCTAGAACCAAAGGCTAAGGAGTGGGCAGAACCATGAAGTGTCCAGTATCCTCCTAACCAGGCTTTGGTACCATGTGAATTTAGTGTAAAATGGGATATTTATATATCAGGTCGGGCTTGCACAACAAAAAGGGGAGCCTTGTTAGTTGGGTGTGGCCTTAGCGTTTATAGGTGGCTATTATCTCTTCCTTTTATTCGATGTGGAATTACAATTTGAGCCTGTGCTTGTGGGCTTCCCCGTGCCTCAACCCCCCTCTGAACTCCCACGTACATGCAGAATGCCAGTTCTGCTATCACCCACTTGCAAAAAGGACAAGGCCCATGACACATGAGGGGGAGTGTTGACATTGTAATCCACATGAATAAAAGGAAGAGAAAATAGCTACTTATAAAGGCTAAGGCCACACCCACTAACGAGGTTGGCATTTTAGTTGAGGAAGCCCGACCTGATGTAACTGGTTTGTTTTAAACTAAATTTACATCTAGCATCATAGTTTTTTCATAACAATTTTTTTCTAATATGTGTCTATTCAAGTTGTTATTTGAAAAAAAAAAGTGCTAATTGATTTAATTGTTTGTGGATTCAGTCTGTACATCATGCAGCTATGTGATAATGTTGTCATATAATTTAAAGACAGATGCACATGGTTGTGTTGGCAATGACCTTGTCTGTCAATCATGCGAATGCTTTTCAAATAAAAAGGCTTCATATATGTATGCTCTATATTGCATATATGCACTTGTGGTGAAAAATTGATGGATATAGACTATGGAGCAGTGGTTGCGGGACCTTCTGTATGGGTCATTATTGCTTTGATTTCAGTTATTGTGTTTATCCATAGAATAACTTAAGCTTATTATCGTGGAATCTCTCTCTCTCTCTCTCTCTCTCTCTCTCTCTCTCTCTAGTTGAGTATTTATTTCACCCATGAAGGGAAAAAGTTGGTCTTTGAATCCGCTGCATGTAGGATTTAAGCACTGCTTATTGTGTAGGGCTGATATATGGTCATTTGGAATAACAGCTCTGGAGTTAGCTCGTGGTCATGCTCCTTTCTCAAAATATCCTCCAATGAAGGTACATCTCCATTTACTGGGGTTCAACATGATTGTACGCAGATAGTGTGAGTTTGGATGAGCTTCCTGTGGAAGTGCTTAATGGAAACTTCTTGCAACATGTGTCATAGACTTTCTCATTTTTATAGGTGTTGCTGATGACCATTCAGAATGCTCCTCCTGGACTTGATAGTGATCGTGACAAAAGATTCTCTAAGGTACAAGTGTTAGTTCTGTCTAGACGGTTCGGGTAAAAGAGATGTTGCCTCAGCCATGAGGTTTCTGTCTTGCAACATGTTTCTCTTATGATCATATTCTGATTATGGAATTTCTAGATCAGTCCTTTAAAGAAATGGTTGGAATGTGCTTGGTGAAAGACCAAACAAAGAGGCCAACGGCAGAGAAGTTATTGAAACACTCATTTTTCAAGAATGCTAAACCTCCAGAGCTTTCAGTGAAGAAATTATTTGCTGGTTTGCCACCTCTTTGGAATCGTGTGAAAGCCCTCCAGGTTAGAGTCACAAAGTGGTTTAATGCTGTCATCTTCTTTTCTGCCTGTGGTGGTTTTGCTTATTTGATGGGCTTGATCATGTCTTGCAGATGAAAGATGATGCACAACTAGCTTCAAAGAAGCTAGATCACAGGTTCAAAGCATTGCTTGAACTTTAGTTTGTCGTATGTTTGATGTTACATATGGCAAATAGATACATCTGTTATGAGTATTTTTTTCTCATATCTAATTATGTTGCAAATGGTTCCCAATGACCCTTTTCTTTGTTCAAGTTGAACTGTTGGGTTTCAGATCCAATTATAGAGTAAACAATAAACATCTATCATACTTGAGCTTGTCTTGCTTTTGTACAATTCTAGGTTACACTACAGTCAGATGCTTGTAGCCTTTTGCCTTACTCTTAGATTGCTTCCAAACATGACTTATCAATCAATTCTAAAAACCTGTTAAATCATATTGGATGATTGAGTGACTATCAAATGAGACTGGACTATCTGGAGTCGGGACCCCTCTTATGTAAGAACCGCATCCAACTCTTATATATGATTACAATAATTCTTATTTTAGTGTCTAATTAATAAATTCTCTTACCTTTCTTTCACTCTTTTTTCCGGGTGTAAGAAAATAGTTTGTGATACACTTATACCCCGAAAGAAGCAAGGACTCATTGCATGCGTAGTAGTACTGGTACTGATGATGTCATTGTGATAATTTATTTCTTTGGCTGCATTTCGTTAAGTTTTTGGTCGGGGGTGCTAATCTTATTCCCATTCATGATGTTTTTCTTTGTTGTTAAAATTAGACAAAAAATTAATAAAAACTGGAACTTTATTTTCTGATTCTCGATTTGAGTAATTTTTAGTCAATTTTATGTAAGTTGTTTTGTAGGAACATGATTATGACTTCAGACATTTAGAAGAAGAAAAAAAGGAAGGGAAAGAAAAAGACAATGTGAAAAAATAAGAAAGGGAAAGAAAAAGACAATGTGAATGGGTTTATTTTAACCCAAACATCAATATTAGTAATCTCATTCACAATTCTAAACAGAAATTTCTTATCCAAACGCTCTCTCTGTTCTATCATGTTTCTTATTCGAATGATTTAGATGCCATATTTCTACTCTGGTTGTAACATTTTTATTTTCCCCATGCCAGAATGAATACCAAAGAGGAGTTAGTGCCTGGAACTTTGATGTTGAGGATTTGAAGGCCCAAGCATCACTAGTATGTTACAGTTTACCTAATACATGGATTTAGGAACATAGTGTTGGTTGTTTAGTCACACTGATTTCTTTCACCTTTCTGCTAGCTACAAGATGATGATGACATGTCAGAGATAAAGGAAGAAAATGAAAGTTTGAAATTTATTAATCATAAGGTAATGCATCACATTCGTATAGTTCATACTAACTTTCAAGTGTAGAACGATTCTGCTTCTCAGGTTTTTTTTTTTTTGCATATATCTTTTTAAAAATATTTACATTGAATCAAATTATTTTAATACGATCTGGTTTATCATGGGCAGGATGCTGCTAATTGCCTTCCTAGTTTTGAGAAGTTGACTTCAGAAGATAATGTTAAGCAAGCTGAGATTAGTGGCCCAACAAGTTTTGATGAACTCTCAAAGACTCAGAGTTCTTCCAAGAAGGGCAAAACGGTTGAAGATTTGGCAGAATCTGGCTTAAAAGAGAGAACTGGTCTGAAAAAAAATGGAATAAGCTCTGTGGCATCAAATTCAGAGAAGGACTTCATGTCAGCTAAGACCAAAACTCTAACTGCTAGGGGTCGCCAAACTCGAAGTGGGCCACTCATGCCTGGTACTGTGCTTGGTCATTCTCACTCAGCAGTAGAAAGGGGACGCTCCATTGAAAGGTTGGTTATTCTACCTAGTTATCCAGTGATGAAGATGCAGCTGCATGTTTATTTTTTGCTTAACATTTGCTATTGTGATGGACTATTGATTTTCATATAAATTGCAAGTTTATAAGTTGATGGGCTTATGATGTCTTAATGATTAGATATGATGATGAAAACAAACCAGTAGTGGAGAAACCATTACGAAGAGCACCGAGTCTTAGTGGCCCGTTGATGCTTCCAACTCGAGCTTCCGCAAACAGTTTATCAGCTCCAATAAAATCTTCTACTGGTAAGCGAACTTTTCATCAACAATCAAAATCTAGTATTTTTGGTTCAGCATCTACTTTATGTGCTATGACTATAAGCTTAGAGAATGTGTAAAACTAACTGTGTAACATCCAATAGGATTCAGAGAATCTTTGGATGACAAGTCAAAGGCTGCTAATCTTGTTCAAATTAAGGGGAGATTTTCGGTAACTTCCGAAAATCTTGATCTTGTAAAGGTACAGCTCTATTCTTATGATCTATTTGTTTTTCCACAATCCTTCACCGATTCAAAGTATGCATTAGGATGTTTCGTTGAGTACAGCTTTAAATAGTTGTTTACTACTCGCTTGCTTTTTATGTTCCTTTCATATTCAGGTATCGCCGATAATAAAGTCTGTAAGTGCTGGAGAGCGGATATTTGATTCTAAACTAGCGGTTCGTTAGTTAACTTCTTCCTCTAAAGAATATTATTTAATTAGCAAATGAAGGCATATACTATTATTCCTTTCAACAGTTTAACCTTATTATTTTGGTCAGCCTGTCAGTCAGACATCCAATGTCTCAACATCATTTCTTGCGTCTCACCTTCAGAATCTATTTCAGCAAACTGCAGTTCAACAGGTACTGTAGAATAACTTATAAGTGAGTTAGCAACTTCATTTTTTGAAGTGGCTTATTAACACTCAAACTTATTCAAGTAACATATATTCTAATTGAAAGGTTGTTTTATGTCAGGATCTTATTTTAAATTTGTTGAACGATTTGCAACCAGCTGAGGTGACTGATGGTTAGTAGCAGATGCGTACTTCATTCTAAATGCAGTAGCTATATAAAGAAAATTGTATTGATTAAACCTTTTTCCTATCACAATTTGTTTCAGCTACTCAAAATGTAAAATTGCCTCCCCTTCCTCGTAGTCCTGAGAACAATGGAAGTGTAAGTAACTTTGTTTATCTTATACTAAATGAGTGAGCATCATTGGCATATCTCCGTGTTAACTATTCATTTCTACTCTGTTTTGCAGGTTGAAATAGGAGCATCAGAAAGGGAACGCTTACTGCTTGCCAAGATCACTGAGCTACGAGCAATGTTTGTCCTCACCAATACGAGCTTGTGTAATTCTAGTAGATATCATCCTGTGTATGAAAGCTTACATACCTTCTCTCCATGTACCTTTTGCAGGATGAACAACCTGACTGATGAACTAAATGTCGAAAAATCAAAACACATCCATGTAAGTTCGTTCAGTAGGGTTTAATTTTATTTGTTCTTGTTCTTAACCCAACATTTGAATTTCACATCTGTTTCTTGATGATTTGGTTACTGTAACGTGCAGTTGCAGCAGCAGCTGAAGGTTATATCTGGTGTAGAAGAGAATGGGAATTAGTGTAAAGCAAAACCTTCATGTACATTCGAGCTAGAGTTGTAAATCAATCATGCTATTCATTCTGTTCATTGAGCATTAGCTGGGGCGGTCTTTTCTCTTTCAACAACTTGGCAATGGAGAAAGCAATCAACAGGTACCTTTCGTTTTTTTTTCTCTGCATAATATCTATGTTCAATAAGTTTCTTAGGAGACTCAGATTATAGAAGCCTGAGAAAGCTATTAAATCAAAACTATGAGTCGAGAAGTGCTACTCTTTGTTTCACTTCGCAATACTATGTTATAACAGTAAGTTGACATTATTGATTTTGTAGTCACGGCAATAAAAAGGGTAACTTATTACTTGTACAGACTACTGATGCTATCATTTATATTAAGTTTGGACATTATTCTTGCATATATATGGTGGTGAGCTTATTTGTTTGGAACGTCAACTTAGTTTTTTGTTTTTAAAATATACTTTAGAAGAAAGATTCCAAATTTATTGATGATTAAATTAAACGATTCTTGGATACAATATGTTAATGATTCGGATGATCCAAATATTTTCATTTTAAATGGTAAAATAAAATTTAAACTACATAAAGGAAAAGCTATGTGTAACTTGATTTTCATATAGAGAAAACTTAAGAATGATTTTCGAGCATTTTGTGAATTTAACAAAAGTAGAATTTGGTCAAAGTATCTACGATGCCTGCTCACTTCCAATTTGGTTTTTGGTTTATATATTGATTTTGTCTTTTGTAGCGTAAATTTTGAACTTTTAAATGATCAGAACGAATGATATATGAGAGTGCACCAGGGAGATCACTGACCACATTAGAATAGGGGATGAACAGGCCTTCCTGGCTAGCCAATGAGAGACCTTGTTCGCTATCCTTTTAACAAAAACGAGAGAGGAACCCTCTACATGCTTGAGCATAGTTCATATATCTTGTGTAATGGCACCCAACGGGGAGAGGTCTGGTGCCCTTGTATTGATCATATTAATTACCACTTGGGCGTCCGACCGTATGATGACTAG
>JAYMTN010003155.1:0-10213 GCA_036897425.1 Erodium trifolium
GGGCTGGGCTGCTGGTGCCGCGTGGGCCTGGCCCAGCAACTCAGTCCGAGCCCAAGTCTGTCCATACCCTTTTTTTTTCGAACGACTTTAAACCGAAGACGGTTCTTACAAGCTCGGTTATGCTACCATTGTTAAGGTAGGTGGAGGCAGATGGTCCGACAAAAGGGGCGGACGAGTTCCATATAGAACCAGACAAGAATGGTTCCACCCCAAGTAAGGCCTCATTGGTCAGCATCTACCGCAACACAACTTCTCAGGGATTCGTAAAGACTCGAGATCAAATTTGGATCCGATTAAATGGGAGGGTCGTCGGATTGACCTGTGGCACAAGATCCTCAAGGATGAGAGGGGCAAAATTGAAGGACCACGGTTTCCCTCGTCGGACATGATCCTTCGTTGCCTAGAAGGTGAAAAAAACCTTAAGATACCTCAACCAAGATTCTTGATGACCAGCTCGTCATCATGACTCCATATTTTTATCATGAGGCCCCCATAGTCGCGCGGCCGTACGGGCAGGAGGTGAACAGTTTACCGTAAAACTGAAACGTCGTGTGGGCTGCGAGCTTCTCATCTATCAGGGCCCTCGAAACCTCAACCACGCGGTCCTCTTGCACATCTCCATGGTTAGAGCGTCGAAGTCTTCCTGCAGCGCTCGTAAACCCTCCATCGAAAGCAGTGACTAGCTGGGGAGTCATGGTGGCCATCTGGCGACGGGGAAGGTTGGTCGGTCAGATGCAGAGTTGGTTGTGCATAGGCACGGAAGGGTGGATGCTGGCAATGGAGAGAGAGGGATCGGGGATGACCATTTTATAGCCTTACGGAACCAGAGAGGTTTGACGAAGACCAAGGACGATCTCGATACTTTAATTGTTAAGCGTTACTAGTAGTTTATCACCGAAAATGATTTTA
This sequence comes from Erodium trifolium, assembly GCA_036897425.1. Taxonomy (NCBI): domain Eukaryota; kingdom Viridiplantae; phylum Streptophyta; class Magnoliopsida; order Geraniales; family Geraniaceae; genus Erodium; species Erodium trifolium. Next base: position 910 of record JAYMTN010003155.1, read on the forward strand.
GAGTAGAAGTCTCAAACAACAAAATCTCTAACGTCTTATTTGCGTTCAACTCCAGTCGGACTTCTCCCAGCCTAACCTAACACTCATAAAATACAAAAACTATACATGGAGAATTTTGTTTTGCATTTAAATATTTGAATTTATATGTAATAGAGACTGGACAGAACTGAATAATCTCTACCAAGAAAACACTTGGGAATAAAGTTTTGGCTCTTATCATGGACCAACAACTATTAAATGTTTTGTATTATACAAAACATATATATGGGTCAAGACTCAGGTGTAGTGTAGACAGTAGAGCCACTTTCATGGCTTCTTCTTTCTCTTACCAGTCATGTAATTTACATGTATGTATATGGAATCATATATATACCTTTCAGACATCACTATCCTTTACCCTTTAGGGCACTTGAATATTCCAAAACTGGTAGATATATATGATTATATATATGGACATTCAAAACTGAAACCCCAATAGTGTTTTGATTTTGGCACAAACATAGAAACTATGCGCTTTGGCCATGAAAAGGCTGTGCAAAGCATTGTAGAGAGGTGGTTGGTTTAAATCCTCATATTTACGGTTATTGCTGATATAAAAATAAATAAATAAAAGTTGGTTCCGACCAAGCACAAAGGAGATAAGAAGGGGTAGGGACCATGACAGCTTTGGTGGATGACAGTATATCGATATCAGTATGGTCTTCATGCCTCTATCTAATCCATGATCATGCATTGAGTGGTAAGCGAAGGGTCTCTTCTTGTCCTTAACTTCTTTTTATATTGTTTGACACAACACTTAAAATAATTGATCATGTGTTTTTGGTAGTGAGGTGCTTAAAGATTAGATTTGATGTGAAATGGAGGAGTGGAAATCTCAATAATAAATCTTGAAAAGATTTTCTTAACATACTCTCTTGGATGAACAAGATAAGAGGGCTTTTAGGGTTTGGGGAGGAATTTGTAGGGCTTGGGAGCATGGGTGTTTTAGAAATTTATGGGGACTTTCGTCTAAATTAATAGAAATCTATGAAAATAAATGGAAATTTAGTTTGTGATAATAATCAAAAGGTATATGTATGTTTTTGAATTAAAAAAGTAACGATAATGTTTGTGCTAAAAAAGATCGTTTGAACGCATATTATTGGAATTTTCCTGAGAGAAAATAGCGTTTATTGATAAAAGTTATTCTTATGTATTGTTTAGGCTTTTAAACTACCTTATCTTTTGGTCACGGTCGTCTGTTAGTTTTTTCAACGAAATTACTACTCTTATGTACTGTACATGTGCGAAAACTACTCTTACATATTATAGTCACCCCTAATTTTTCATTAAATTTAATGGAATATTCTAAAATTTGATTCGTTTTAACGAAGTATTTCAAAATTTGTTAACAAACGACCGAACAAAAGATAAAAAAATATTGTTTACAAACTTGAACCGTACGAAAGATAATTTCCCGTACATGGACAGTTTATAAGAGTAACTTTTTGACAATTAACCCTAAAAAAATACAAGCTTCTATCGTAACGAAGCCACGTCTCTTAACATGAATTATTTTTGAATTTTAGGTACAAGTAGGAGCAATATTGGAAGCAAAACCAGGCGTGTTGTTGCTGTTGTTACTTGAGAGCTCTTGGAGCTTGCGGGTCATGACATCATGGAGAACCTTGGTTGCCCATTGGGAGAAGAAGGTCTCGTTGAAGCCGATAAGGCCGTTCTTGTAGACGGACATGCAGCGAGGGTCGTCGTCGGAGTAAGGGCAATCTTCGCCGTCAGGATCGCGCCAGCTTCCCTGGTGTCTCATGCCGGACCAGCTCGCGATCCAGTGGTACACGAACTGGCCGACGCCGGCGACCTTGAGCCATCCCTTGGGGAAGAACTCCATGACGCTGCTGTTCCGGTCCATCAGGAACATGTTGGTCAGCTGCGCTCCGTGCGGCGATATCAATATGTCCGTCTCACTCATCACCTTCACCTGTTGTACATGTATTCATCTGTTAAGTATGTGTTGAATTGATACAAATACAAGTCCATCTAGTTGATCAAGGTTATATTTGGTGGTTGGTAGGTAATTAGGGGTGTAAACCAAGGTAGTCCGAGTCTGATTTGTTCAATATCTGGTTCGTAAAAACTTCTTTCGAGGAATGGCTCACATTCGATGAGGGCAAAAAAATAAGAAGACATCACGTGTTTGATATAATTTATCTTGAACATAATCAAACATTACTCTGAAATACTGACTCCGAAAAATACATGTCACATACTTGTCACGTGCCTCTAAAACATTCTCGAAATAGCATGTGAAAACTTGATGTCATAACGTAGACCTTTTGACTTTTCCTGTTATTCACTAAATGGCCTTTAAACTCGAGGACAGAAAATAACAAACGTTGCAGTCAACATTATGATATGAGAACCAACCTTTGCTTAGGTTATGATTTGGTAATAAACGAAAGGTCATGGTTATGACATCGAGTTACCATTTTGATGAATTAATCAAATTTGAGTCCAATCAGTTATCAAAGTAAAATTCTTTTCAATGAGTTTTCGATTTTATCTTTGATGAAAGTTACTGTCTGGGCGGGCCTTACCCTGATCGGGCCTTGATCAGACAAGCCCACCTGGTCGATAACCTTCCTTAAGGACAAAAATGTAATTACACGAAAATTAAAATTGAGGGCCAGTTGCTGCAAGTGTTATTTTTTTATTTTACCAAAAATAGAGTTGATGCCCTTAATCAATTTCTCGTTTTTAATATGGCTTACATCATATAAAAGATTTCGATGTTGATTTCTCTTGTATTTTAAATTATTTTAAGATATGTTACCATTTTATTTTTAACTTTGATAGTTATAGTCCAAAAAGGAGAAGAACCGGAGATGGAATCGGCATTATTCGATTCCTATTGAGAAGAATCGGAATCAATCGATTCCCCGTTTCTCAACCTTGCATTGTTGAAGATCTTGAAACCAGATTTGAGGAATCGAAATAGTTGTAAAAACTACGTTGTGAACGCTCAAAATCAATACTTTCGTACTCTATTTTGTAAACCTACCTTAACCTAAACATTATCAGTGAATTATATAAGTTTACTCGCATCTACTGCAACACCATACTCAATTAATCACTCTCGAGCTAGCATAACAAATAAGAACTAACCTGTTGGCAGAAGGTGAGGTTACTGGAGTGGACCACCGTCAAGTTACAACCTTTGACCTTACCACACTCCCTCTCAAACACTCCCACCACCGCCGTCTCGTTACGGAACGACCTCGGCCCCGTCCTCATCAGCATCGTCATCCCGATCACCGGCGACGACGACCCGCCTCCGTCCCGGCGGCTGACATTACAAAACTCCCTCGTCCTCCACCTCACACGATCGTAAGCCTCCATCAACCTCTCCTTCGACATGCCTCCCTCGCCGTGCCTCATCACCACCGCCTCCTCGAAGCAGAACGGCGCGTCCTCGCCGCGGTCGAGCGGCTCTATGCGTGGTGGGTCCCCGAACGTGGCGTGGACGATGTTGGCTAGCCAGTGACCCATTTCGAGCCTGAGCTCTCCCCAATGGTACAGCACCCACCGGTCCGGCGACCGGCAGGCGTGTCTCTGGTGCCAGGCTATGAAGGGCACGGTGGCGGAGAGGCCGTGCCATATGTTTCCGTAGTCGTAGTGGTTGTAGGACACGAAGGTCAGGCCTTTTAGGAATGTCGCGTTGTGTGGTAGAGCCTCCCGCCATGCAAACGCGTAGGAGTTCCACGCGCCGTCGTGTGTGTCCCTTCCTTTCAGGCATAGTATCCGACCATCTGATGACTCGGATGGGAAGTGCTGGTACTGAACCTCGCCTGAGAGAGAAACACCATGCACGTACCATGAATAAGAGCCCTTATATTTATTTAGTTCATCAATAATGCGTTGACTATGGGTTTAATTTTATTTAGACGTGAGGAATATCAGAATTTTGGAGGTTAATTATATGGGCATGCTGCAAAAACTTAAGGAGAGTTATTTTTTTACGAAGTTATATTTTTGTAAAAACGAAAATATCTCTATAATAAAATTGTCATTTTTTAAAAATAATTAATGCCACGTGACTATATTTCATTAAAGAATGGTCCGTTCTGAACGGATTAACAAGCGAAAAATCGTTCATCATAAGTTTTTATATAACGGGTATAGTTTACAAGTTCAAACTGACAGAAGAACGTTTAATTATAATTTTATATTCTAACAATGGAATTATTTTTTTGGCAATCATCCCTATATGTAATATATAAGAAATTTAAATTCCAATCGAAATCCAAATTGAAGATTGATGGGTCAAGGTAACTTGTTCTTTGAAAAATCTTGCTAACAAGCCTACAACAGTCAAACAGACAATCAAAAGAGTTGACCATACTCCAAGACATATCTTCAACAAATAAATATCATAGCCGATGCACTGTATATCAACTTAGATTTGATTAAATATGGTATATAACATACGGTTCAAGCAAATCATCAAATACATAATAATATTGCAATACCTTTTTGTTGTGTATCATAAGTGGAGCTCATGAACCAAGTGTGGCCTTGGAGGGGTGCGCTAGAGTAGCGATAGTCTTTGAGGGGTAGAAAAGTGACGGCTCGCCGGAGCTTGTCGAGCTGATCCGCGGCGGTGGTGTTGACGATGAGGTCGTGCCATTGCTGAAGCAGAGGCCAAGAGGAGGAAGACGACGACGGGGTTTTCTGGTCGAGAGATTTGATCTGAAAGAGAAGAAAAACGATGACACATGAGGCTAAGATGTAGACGGAGAGTTTGGGCGAGTACATGGTCTCCATTGATGATCTCTTTTGCTCTTTGGAGCTCAGAGCTTTGCTCATTGTGGCCTAAGTAAGGTTATAATTACACTGATTTGGGGTCTTTTTATGTTGGTCTCTCACTGTGTACACTGACTGGTTCCTTTTGGGGTTTGGTTCCTTCAGAAGAGGATATACGTGACTTGGGGATCTGCGGAAGTGTATATATAATATATATAAACCCAAAATGGTCATTGAAACTAATTATAGCTATATATATTGACTTAAGCAATGTTCACATTAGTGAAGTTGGAGTCAGACTAATCGGACTAGTTGACCTTATTAACTCCGATATTGGACTTGAACGTGAACAGGGTTGCGTAAGGAGCCAAATACACGGACTCCGAGTCGCAAAAAAGCTCAGTCTTTCATGTGTTAAAGATCCCATCCTCCACTTTCTCAACTCCAAGCAACATGACAGCTATACTCTCCACTCTTGCAGATTTCAATGAGGATAGAGATAATATAATATAATCATATATGGTCATATTAGTAAACGACGACTAGTCCCAAAACACCGGCCCAAAGCACTTACTTCTGCAGTTGAAGGACGGTTTCATCAGAAGGTTTTGGTAAATTCACGCGATCAAACCCATCTTTGTATTTTAGCCGACCCAAATCATCGGCGTTAAGAAGAGAGAGAAAACGAGATGTATCTATTTATGGAAATCGTCGCTTCAAAATACCGCTGACTACGCATGCTCCAAGAGCATCTCCAATGCACAAGCGGTTAATCCAGGCAAACTGAGATGAATCTGGCTGACTCGTCCAACCTTCCACAATATAACTCGCCCCACGCGGGATGAATTGGAGACGAAGTCATGTGGCAAGTGGCCACAAACCATCTTTTTCGAGCTAATTGATAGGAACGATAAATCTTTCGCTCACAGGAGAGAGAATCCCCCATCTGCCAAAAACCACTTCTTTTTTACTAATTTGCCCCCAAGCAGCTGCTCTAATTGTATGCAATATCTTGTATCAGTTCAATATATAAGAGCATAAGTAACAATGAATATGTTGTATGGTTTCATTAAAACTAGGATCCAAGAAAGCCAACCCATAAGGCATCAGTGGCAGATCCACAAGTTGAGCAATCACAGCTCAATTGTTGGTCTATAGCAAGGCTACAAGAATTGTAGGTGTACATAGTTTATTTCCGCTAAATAAGCATTGCTTACAGATTCACTCACCTGAAAGTCTTCTCACTCTGGCCCGTTCATTGGATCCAAGTTCTTCTCAATCAGAATCATGCGCAACTCGTTTGCTTTTTCAGTCAAACCGATGTCTTCAAATGCTTTCACAACCCTATGGCATGAAGCGACATCAAACTCTGTTGTAGTCGATTGCTTCCACTGATCGATAACTTCACTAGCTTCTTCCAAATCCCCGAGCATCAGATAAGAAGAAAGGATACAAATATAGTTTCTACTCGTCATTCTTTGTTTAGTCATCCTCAAGGACTTCCATATCTGATCGATTGTTTCTTTATTCCCCAAACCGGCATGGTGAATGATGAGGAAGTCATATGTTATCCATTCCCTCTGTGTGATGCTTTGCTCAGTTTCAGCAACCGAGTTGGACTCCGAGTTCACAAGATGACCTGCAGTGACATATACATTGGTGAGGTCAACGTACCTTGACCAGTTTTCATCAAAACCAGAAGCATGAGTCATTTCTTCCAGAATTGTTCTAACTTCATCAATGTTTAGTCTTGCAGCACATGAACTGATCCATAGATTGTAAGTGAGGAGATCCGGTGAAACCTTCTGGCTTTTCATCTCTTCAACAACCAAAGGCACCTTCTCTACCTCTCCAACCGAAATGTAGAAGGACATCATCTCGTTGTATGTAAGGGCACCGAAAGACAAATTAGACTTCTTTATTCTCTCATAAAGCTCTTCGGCTTTCTGACTCAGCTTTGCCCTGGCGAAGGAGTGGAGGAGAGCTGTGTAGGTCTCAGTAGTTTTTGAAGTGGGAGATAGACCCTCGAAGTAGCGCTCAGCAGCATCAACGCCGAAAACTTTGGTCATCAAGTCAATGCGGATTGCATAATCAGAGTCCGATAGCTCGAACTCTTCATGGGAAACCATCCATTCTGATATCTGAAAGCTTGTGTCAGTTTTGAAACATAATTGTATATTGATCAGATACACATATACATGTAAGGAAAAGGCTAATCATTTTTTCAATAGATGACCACCTTGAACATTTGATTCTCCTTTCTGGTTGACATAGATAACATGTAATTGTAAACATTATGTATAGAAAAGAAAAGAAAAATGCATTCTGGGTAATTCAGCAACCACTCCCACATAACTTCCATTTCATATGGCGCGCATCTTAGGTCAGGTCACATCAGAAATATATTATAAATGAGGTATAACTTCAGTGGTGACATAAGCATACAGTGGTCTATGCAATCAAGAAGGAGGTGACTATCAGCTTGAGCAGCATATTTCAAGAAATTATTAGCAAGGGATCCCGAAAAGAGAGGGTCCGCAACTTTAAAACAATTAAAGTAGGCTGAATCAATAAATCACCTTTAACATGATCATGGATAATACAATTTCTCACTGTTTCCATAAACTACTCTCACATGTACATCATGACCTTAGGTAACCCTTCAAAATTAATAAGACATTGAGATAAATTCGGCTCTCTTTGCAAGTCAAATGAGAAACTTCATACAAGAGACAATAAGTTTGGGGGAGAATAGCCCTCCCTCACACACACCTATACCCCGATACTCTACCGTACTAACCCCTGCTCTGCACATATTATTACCGATTTGGTTACAGAAAACTTGTCCTTCTCTATTCATCAACCTTCCCTCTAGTTCTACCTTCTAATGAATATATTTTATATATCTTATGTTAGTTGGAAAGGTTATTGTTCAAGTATGATCAGCTAGTTCTCCACCTCATCCTTTTCTTTGGCAGATGAACAATGAGCAAGTAATTCCATGAAATCAAAATTGTTCAATCACTTCCATAAATGCATTCAACCATGATTGCTAGCAATGACATTCCCTTCACCAAATGACACATTTCACATGAAGACGCAATCACCATTCTACTTGCAATCATAATTCATAAAGCTCGATTTCTGACCAATCAAATTGAAAAGAAAATGGAACTATGTTCCTGATTACTAATCTCTCCCAGTGACAGAAATCAGAAAATTAATTACACAAACAGCAATTAGTTAACTATCATCATACAAAACAGCTATTTGACCCTAAAAGAGTTTTCTTATGCAATAATTGAACATCAAACCAGAAGAACCTTAGTACACTAACATCCTTCACTTACCATTTTCTCATAAATCAAATCGTACACATACAAATTGCAGCTTTTTAATGTATAAATCAATTAAGAAGATTGAGAAAACAGTACCTCGAGAGCATGCTTGTAACGCTGGGACCTGCGGAGCTCTTTGGAGATGTTCCGCAGCTCAGAGATGGTGATTTGATTACCTTCGTTGACCCACTTCTGCAAAATGTTGGCGGCGCTTCGCTTGGGGAGCCTGAGCCTGAAGATTCTGCTCTTGAGATCGTCAATTTCTTCGTAAACTGCAGAATCTTCGAGGCAATCGCTGCTCGTAGCACCTGACGAGAAAACTTTGGGGAAATTGGATTTCGGGTTGCTGAAGATGGTACCGCTTCTGCTGCAAAAAAAAACAAGCAATTCAGTAATTGTTGGGCCGTTTGGTTAGCGAGAAAACGAAGGAAAAGAAAATGAAAAGGTTAGAAAGAAGAAGCTCACTTTCTGAAAGCAAGGAAGAGAGAGCGAGCTGCCATTTCCTCTGCGATTTCGCTGCAACGAGTGTTCAGTTCTCACTGCTACATTGTTCATATATCTAATTGGGCCTATATGCCCACGGAGTAATTGTTTAGGCCCATGAAGATGTAGATTGAGTGAACTGAAAACCTATTCAGGCCTCTTAGGTGGTAAATTGGGCCCATCTTAGTCTACTGCCATTCCATTCAATAGCCCATGAGATATATTATTTGCATTTGATATTGAAGATATTGTATCTATTCTCTTGAATATGGTTAAACTTAGGGATGGCAATGGGGCGGTTAGGGGTTGGGAACCCACGTCCCGTCCCCGCTCCGCTGCCCGCATTGACCCCGTCTCGTTTCCGTTCTGCAGTAGATGGGATTTTCTGTCCAGTGCTCGTCCCGAAAAAATACAAATTTTTGAAAGGGGTAAAACCAGAAACTAACTATCGTCGAGTTGTACCGCTCAAAAACTTGCTGCTGACTTGTTAGTCGATCAGATTCGCATGGAAGACTTAATTTATTTATTACAAACTAACATTTTCCATTACAAACTAACATTTTTCGTTAAAGAAGACAGAAAACGTTAGAAAAAACTCCAAAAACTAACAAGTCTACGGTTAGTTTTTGAGTTCAATAGTCATATTGCAGTCAGTTCTTGGAGTTTTTCCTAACTTTCTTCGTCAT
>JAYMTN010003156.1:0-10212 GCA_036897425.1 Erodium trifolium
AATGGTTCCACCAAGTACCGACACAGTATTCCTCTACTATCTCGGGGGCCAACACTCTCGCGTTCTTGGAGCCATACGTTATCAATTAAGGGAGGATGACACACGTTGGATTCTCGAAGGAGTACTTAGTCCGCCACGGTGCCAACCCTCCGAAAATGGGGTCGTTAGGTCCTAGCTCATCGTTTTGAGTATCTGTACCGATTGTCTCGACTGTTATCGCAATATACCTCTCCCGACATACACCCTGAATCATTTTAGTATATAAACATTTTTTAGTTATCTTTTAGTCTCACGATGTTTGGACTGTTCAACTCATTTATTTCCTATTATCTTTGGTTTTGTTAGTCTCTGGATATCCTGGTTTGAGTTATGATTTTATTTTGCTTGACATATGGTTACGATTATGAATGAAAAAAACAAAATACAAAACTATAGTACCTAAACATGTGTTACATAAAACAAGAAATTAAATATAGAAGAAGATAAACTAATCCCATCATGATTAGTGCCGTTGGTATGATTAAATAGTATAAAATATGAAGAGAAAAAACAAATAGTAGAAAGAAAGAAATGGCCATCAAGTTTGGACCGAGGCCCACCATCGCAATAGAGCCAGGCCTTGATAACATAAGGTAGATCGTATGGTCTGGGCCGGGCTTTATCTCCCGCTGGAGTTCAGAACTAAAACCTCCCTAATCTTCCCTTCCCGCTGAGGGTCTCGGTCAGGCAACACAGACAGCTACAGAGACGCACTGCACTGGTACTTTCTCTTCTCTCTTTCGTTGTGTCTTACGATTTTCTGTGCTACTCATAGCTATGAAAAAAAAATAAGCACTCAAATTACCTACAAAATTATTGATGCTGTGATGTATTGAAGAACAATGGAGAACAGAAGCTCAGTTGAGATCGGAGGCCAGATTTGAACCAGTGGCTCGCAATTCTATTTTGTTTTTTTGCTCTCAAATTCAAATCTAGGGTTCAATTTGGCCTCCTTGTTTATCTTACTTCGTTGTAATTTATTCTGAATCTACAGCGAATTCTACATTCAAATGCATTTTCAAAAGTAAACAAATAATTGGCCCGTATATTGCTCAGAGGTTCTCAATTCACAGTTTGTTAGTCACTAATATCCTTTGAAGAATGAAGAGTCTTCATCGCCGATACTTTCTCTTTGTTACATTTCATTGCATGTTGGTATTGTACATGCCACTGTATTGTAGTGAGTGACCATTCACATTACCGGAGTCAGTTACTGTATGTAGTGTTGAGCACTTTCTGATGAATCAAATATTTGCATGCTAGTAATTTTTATGTTATGGTACACTTTCATCTGTAACATTTTCTTATTAGGTGTATGATTTGTAATTTTCTAAAATCTGTATTCAGTGTTAACTTGCATCTTATTTGGTGGAGGCAGCTCTTGGTACTGCGGAGGAACTTGTGGAAGACAATGATTTGGACCCATTTTTTGCTCTAATGCAGGTATAGTTTAATTTCCTATGCTGTTTGTTTGCACTTGGATTAAAGGGTATCGTTTCCTAATTGAAAACTAGGCTAAAGCATGTTCAACCACTAGTCATCACTAGGAACTGAAACTGAGCCAATTTCTTGCATGCTCAAATTTTGTTTCAACTTCAAAAACAAAGCTTGAATCAGAAAAAGAAAATCGTCTAGATACTATTGAAGAACCGAATTGTGAGGAACTATAAAAAAACAAAGTAATTCCGGCACAAACTTGTGGCCTCTTTAAATTGGTTCTGCAACATCAGTTGACAGTCAAAAAGAACCTAAAGGCCATGCCTGTCTGATATATTCTGTTGGTAATCTGAGTTTCAGTGGATGTTAAACTTGGCTACAAAAACCTTTTGCTGATAAAGATCCTCACTTCTAGCACTTGACAGTACCCCCAGGGATTAATCCCGTGCCTAGGAATAACCCAGGACCAAAAAGTAAATGTATTTATAAGCCTAGTTGTAGCCCCAGAAGGACAATTTGACGTTTTTGTTTTAATTTAACCAGAAAAGTGTGAACATTATCTTCATAAACTAAAACTACTGATTACTGGGTATTGCCACAATGAATAGGAAATGCAGACAGGATAAGGGCTAGAAATCTTAATATCCAGTAATGAATTTATCATTTATAAATGTCTCTGTAACAACATGTAAAAGCTGTCTCACCATCACTGTCTGATGCTAGATTCTATGGCCATGATAACCTATTAATGTACACATCTTGTATATAAATATGGATTGTCATCATCAATTTCTGACCTTGAACCACCAACTCGAATGTAGGAGTGATGTAATGGATGTTGTGTGTGATCTGACAACCACTGGGAGGAGTAAAATGTAGTATTTGATGGGAATGTTTGAAAAGGTGAGTCACAAATAAAGCTTAATTGTTCAACTTGAAAATAACAAGACAAAAAACGTTATCTAATTTTCATTGATTTATGGAAGGGCAAACACTTCAGAAGTCTAGGCTGGTAGTTATACAATATTTATTATGTAGATAGACTGAAGCAGCATTCAGTTTAGCAAAAAATCTCTGAATTGGTCATTATGAGAAGGAAACAGGTAACTTGAAGTAGCATGCATACGCAAGAGTGATGTGATATAATTGGAAAGAAGATGTCCATGCTGTGGATTTAAGAGGGTTTGTAGCTTTATGATGCATGCCCACCCACGATATACTGATACTCTTTCTGGCACCAATCTCCAACTGCTTCTGGGATTTTTTTTTTCTTAAGACAGAAGCAAAATATCATCAACATGGTCGATACTGTTGAGAAGATGAGTTTAAATTCTTATTTACTATTGTTGCTCTTCTGTATGCTGTTTTAGTCTTAGGTGATGTTTATTATGTGCAATTTTGGCAGCTGAGAGGTGGTGTATGAGAAATCTGGCAGTAATGGGCTCCACAAACCGTAATTGGCATATCAGATGTTCTATCATGTTGTGCATACAATTTTGCATTTTTTGATGAATTACTGGTGGGATGGTATAACAGTTTGATTCGGGTAACAGAAAATTCTGAGCCGATTGGTTTGCTTGTGCTATCTTTTCCTTTCTCCTTTTGTTTTTATTTGTACGACCATAGTTCACCAAGGAATTTTATGTAAATCTTAATATGTGCTCTAGGTTTGTGATTGGCCTGTTTAAATGCTCTGCTTCGATGTAATATGAAGACTTTTGCCATTTGCCTCCTATTTTCAATGGCAACATTAATTTATGTAACCATACTTTTACTCGTTTGATTTGTTTGACCAAACTCTCTTCATGCACATGACTGCACCATTTTTCTTTGGAAGATCAGGACACCACCATCCAGTGAGGCCAAGATGAAGACTTGAGACTCCTAGAGGCAGAGGAGTCCAAAATGAAGACTTGAAATTTGAGAGGCAATGGAGGTTTGAGCTCTGACTTTTAAACATATATTCAGTAAAATCAGGCACAATAGTTAACTATGCATGTTTCCCAATGCATACCAAAAAATCTAGCATACTAGATAAGCATGTGCTGGAGCAATAATGGAGTTAAAGAAAGATATGAATTACAGAATCCTTAGTTGAAAAGGCATGCAAGATATCTTATATTCATGGGACCCCTGGGAAAGCATAGGCACATTGAATGTAAATTGTAAATGCATGATTGTGAAAGTGGGACATATACAATTCATGATGACCAGTGTCATTTAACCATGGAGCTACTACATTGTTATCAACTATAAGATAGAAAATAAAGTCAAACCAGCTGTAACCATGTCAAACATCACTGAAACAAAATTTCATTGATCAGAACTTCTTTTGGCCTTGCGCACTTTATATTTATATTATAACACTTTGAAGCAGGGTTGATCCCATGTACATACAGTAATCCAATTCAGAGGACTTTTCCTCATGTATTGGAAATGAACGTCTAACAAAAAATGGGGAAATTATAAAAATTGCAGATAGAAAAATTCCTCTCATCTGTACACTTAGATTGGATTTCTGTATATTCCTCTTGAATCTTGTTGGTAATGCTGTCATTTCTCTTGGCCAAAATTATACTTTTGTGGCCTCCTCTTTCTTGGTTCTAGCCTATTATGAGAAATTAGGAGCTATAAACTAGAAGAGCCAGTCTTTTGAGGCATTAATATAAAAGTATGAAGTTGAAAACTTGCTCTCCAATTGATGGAGCTCTACTTGGAGAATAATCTGATGGGTAAGCCATTCTGGGGAAGGGCAAAGGGACCATACTGTATCCCATTATGAGAGCCTTCAAAAGACCACCTGTAGAACAGCCCATGTCAGTAGATATTCCATCCATTCTTAGAAACAGGATTTTCTGTAACAATTTATACAATGTAGTCTACTATGAATTTCATGTTAGTTATCTGGGTTTTTGGTACCTGTACTGTGTGGTCAAATGATGTAGAATAACCAATATCTCCAGCTTGGCCAACTCATTCCCAGGACACGAGTGGGTCCCATTTCCAAATGGCATAAATGTATTGGGTTTGGGAGCAGACTGTAAAAAGAAAGAAATATACGAGTGATGAGAGTTGTAAAAAATGGAATACTCACTACTAAATGTAAACAGAATATCACACGTGCCTAGGGCTCTCAAATAAACTAAGTGTTTACCTCAAATCTGGAGGGATCAAACTTCTCAGGCTCAGGGAAGATGTCTGCACTATGATGAATGTTTCTGAATAGTGGTAGAACTTTCCAACCTTTTGGTATAAGGTATCCTGAAAGACAATAGTTAAAGTTATATTCATTAGCATATATGTGAAAGAGAATCATAATTTATTCAATCAGTAGTAAAAAACTGACCTTCATATTCAACATCTTCTACCGCTTCTCTGAATGTAAAAGATAAAATGGAAGCAACCCTAAGGGTCTCCTGAATCACCCTTGAGGTTAAAGGCATCTTCCTGGTATCTGCCCAAGTCAAACTCTGAGCTTCTTCACCACATGACTTGTCTTTGCTCCTCAATATAGCCTCTTGCTCTTCCTGTAGAGTCATTTTGTTCTTGATTAGGATATACTCTTATCTAATTAGATTATCGTAGTTGATGCAGATATCTATGAACTGTGGTGCTTACAGTAACAGCTTGGAGGACAGTTGGGTTTTCACCCAGGTACTTGACAACCCATGTGAGAACACTGGCTGTGGTGTCACGAGCAGCAAAGATGACTCCAATGACATTGTCTGCAATTTGTTGGTCAGTAAGGGCCTCGGCATCACTCATGAAAGATCCAAGCAGATCATTTTGGTCATGGAGCTTCATAGCCCTCCTGGTGGAGATGATCTTGGCCAGGATCTGGGACAACTCATTCCTAGCTCTCATGGATTTGTTGAAGAGCGTGCCAGGGAGGTTGATGGGCATTGAGTTGTAACCCTTCTCAAGAATGTAGTAGCACCTCTTCAGATCCTCCCTATACAGAATCTCGTCCTTGCCAAATATCGAAAGTAGAGCAACATTGAAGGTATACTGCACAACCCCAACAACAACAACAAAAAGGATCATTCATTGATTTGCGCAAGGGTAAAATTGATTGAGGTGGAGTGATGGAATTGGGACAGATACTCACCGACTTCATTTCTTGGAATGTATTGATAAGCCCGCCTTCAAGAGAGTTGAGAGTTTGAGTAGCAATGGATTGGATATCAGAGACTTTGTTTCTGATGGCATCTGGGGTGAAGGCTCGGAGGACAAGCTTCCTGAGCTTGGCATGATACTTGCCCTGGTGGAAGAAGATGGCTTGCTTGCCAAGCATCCTCTCTTTGCTCGCCGGGAACGTTGGCTTGAAGAGATGAGACTTAGTCACCAGTACAAACTTAGCAGCTTCAGGACTCGAAACCATCACGCAGGGACACCCCAGTATATGAGTCTTGAAGATGGGACCATATCTGATGATAAAAAAAACGGTCAGTCTACAATACAATTTCATTCGATTCGCGCTTAATCAGATGCATACAAAAGCGTACCTCTTCTGTTTGGAAGCAAAGAAGACATTGGGATCATTGGAGTAGAGCTGAAAGGTTTCGCCCACGTAAGGCCAACCCAAAGAACCAGGTGGGAGAGGCAATTGTGGTTGTGGTGGATTGGAGGAGAAGAGCTTCTTAACGAGGAAGACGAAGAGGAACAGAATGGAAGCGAAAAGGAGACCAGAAGTGAAATCCATCTAAGTAATGAAGCTAAGGAGGAGGAGCTGGTAGTACTGGTAGTGAAACAGAGAGTACTGAAGAAACCAAGTGAAGAAGAAGGTGTATATATATAGATAGGTACTCAATCACAGAGCACTTGAGTACTCTATTTTCATGAAGCAGCAAGGAAGGTAGAGGGAGAGAGAAAGAAGGGGCTATCAATTACAGCTCAAATTCCACAGACGGAAACGGAATCTCCATACAGCTCATTTTCAAAGCCACGTAAGCTAGCACGTGTCCCTACTGTGCTGTGGGTAAAGCGTGTTTGGCTGTGCATTTTTCTCACGATATTTACACCTTAGATCACTCAACTGCAACTCAGTCACATGAGACATACAATACAATGGTTTAAGTTTAACACAAAATTATTATTATTTAAGTCAATAGTGTCCCGTCCCTTTGGGATTTCAATCACCTCTTGTCCGTACTCAATCGCCTTTCCACCAACCTACCTTCCTCGCACCCACTATTTTATTATTTCTAACCCTAAATTCAATGCCAATCAAGGTTTTAGCATCACATGCTTACAATTTTTTCATAACTAAATAAATAGGGCAATATCATAAAGAACCATATAGATATAGTATGAGATTTATGATTTTAGAAGGGAGGATATCTTTGGAATTTCAAAAAATAATAATAGAAAAAGTAACAAAAATTCTAACAGTAATAAAATTTGGGTATATACATGTTTCGGATGATATAATGATAATTTAGGATGGTATTGAATAATGGTGTATATTATGACATTTCTCCTAACTAGTACTATTTTTCTTCCTCCTCCTCCTCCGTCTATATGTGTGTATACTAACAAAGTTTTAAATTCGAGATTGCTACAAGTACCTGACTGATTTTATATATATGGTTTATACTAATGGTGTAATTGGGCGTCGAGGAATCGTTCACTTACTTTAATGTGTGGTGTGGCCTTTTAAAAATGAGTTTTGACTCAATATTTTCGGAAAGGGTAATTACATTTAATCAGAGGGATAGAAAAGAAGCAGTTCATGCATTTGGAGCGGCACCCAATTAAGACAAGGAAAAAAAGGTGTGACCTTTTGTTATTTAATGACAACTTCAAGTTCAACCATCTTGGACTTGGACTCGGACTTAATCTCTCCCATTACCGTCATTCTTCATGCAAGTGGCTTAGTCTACGAGTACGTATTAAGTTTTGGGTCCTACAGCATTGCCTCCGAATAAATGTATTTCATTGATTCAAACTTACTTCTTTAGACTTTAGGTGATTAGACCTTTCAATTTACATTTTATGGTAAGATATTAATTTAAATTGACCTTTTTTTTGTCCGAACGTGACAATCTCTTTATTAAAATCTAGATTATGTCATTACAAATTCTTACAGACTATAAGTTTTAGATTATAGTTTGAGATATCCACGATATCATAAGTATTTTACCGCTTTATAAAATCAATCTACTTTGTATCGTAAACAATAACCAAAACAAATAAACATAAGAGTGAATACAAGAAACTTAAGAGCCTGTGATGTCAATTCTTTTAAAACCCATTACTGGCGTGGTGGGCGTTCTAATATTTCCGTCCTGTCGTCTTGAGTCACTGAGATCATCTGAGATTCCCCTCCCTGTAATAGAACTTGATTTAGATGTGGTAAAGAGAACAGATCATGCATCGTGAGATCATTGATGGATTAGCTCACAACCACCTACTACCAGATTGTATTTGAGCCACCTACTACCACCCCGAATCCCCTCTAGTTTCCGTAGATCATCGATGGATTAGCTCACAACCACATAACTCAAAGTAGTCGTCAAAACGCGACACATAGAGACGGTCAAAACTCGACTTTGCCATCCCTAGTTTGGGAGACAAAGCGAGCAAACTCCATAGAAACAAGAGAGAAAAAAAAGGAAAGAGAAGGAGAGACATGTTGCAAAAATAAAATTGTCATTGATGACAACGATAATTAGAGTATGTGGGTTTTTCTCTCTAGAGCTCTTCCATTTAAATTGACAGTGTTAAATCTTAACCTTCACAAACTTAATTACCCGATTAAAGTATTTTTTTTTAAACGACAACGAGGTTAATTGCATTAATGCCAAACTTTAGTTACAAAAGGACCATATGCCCTGGGCTCCAGAATATGTCCGGGGCCCCCCGTAGGTGATCAAGCGCTCTTGGACCTGTAGAAAGAGTCTAATTTGCATCTTAGACAAATACGAAGAGAAACCTTGCTGTACCCTCCAAACAAAATAACACCAAACAGCTAAAAACACACCTAAATCAAGCAAATAACTGATCCGAAACTTTAAAAACAAAAACAAGAAATGCAAAAAACATGAAGTAGTGAAACAAACAATACACCGGAACACCAAAACTAGGGTGCCTATGATGCCAATTCTCCTGAAACTTATAGTTTTCGTAGGGGGGACTTCCTTGTACTATCGACCCATCTTGATATGTCGCGGTAACCCGACCTTGGGTGCCGTGGAACAATACCTCATCTTGTCGTTCAACACCCTGAATCCCAAACCCACTTATTGGATTGCTCCAAGGTCTTCTTCAAATAGCTCGTATTGATAAATATTTAGTTGCTGTCGGTTTTTGTACGGACCCACACCTTGGAAATTCCAAACCAAGAAGTTGACCATCGAAACTTGAAGATCGACTACGATTTGATGTTATGGAATGTATGTGCCGATCGGATGACGGGCGTGTAGTGGTACAATTGTTGAACAGTCCTTGAGGCTCGTTATAATCTCTAAGACTCGATGCTACCTCGATCGACGACGAATATAATTTTTTCCTTCGAGATCTTTTATTGTTTTACCTATGCTTAATTACCCGATTAAAGTATAAATGGTTTATTTGAGTTGTACTAATGTCAACTGTTTTTATTTGCAAATAGGTGCATAGAATGATCCAAACATGTAAAAAAAAAAAGTAAATATTAACTCCATCCAATTTTAATTTCTACATGTTAAAATGACAAGTCTAGTCTCATTCTCAAAAGCAATAACGCATTAATAATTGGTCATGACTCATGAGTGTCAACTCCGCGTCCTCACTGAATGACACGTGTAGCCTTATTTCGTTCACTTGATACCGATACAGAGGCAGGGACTAGTAGCAGTCAGGCAAACAGAGTCAGAGGCCAAACCATTTCAGTCCTATCTATATAATTAATTTCTTCATTTCCTTTTTTTTGTTAATTATTGGTTTTGTGAAAGTCAGCGGCGGCAATACCCTCTCTGGTCTCCTAATAGTCGAAGTTGACTTTTCACAAGTCAATCAATATATGACCATGTCATGTGCAATTTATTTCATTACAGGCTACGCGTATTATTCAATTCAATGGGTCATTATTAGTACTACAAAGTTTTAAATGTTATCTCCTTTCTATCGTATAACCATTTATTTAAATGTCATCGCATTACCATTTAATTTCGTACATGACCTAATAAGGCTTTCTTGTTTATGTGAAGTTGATTAGAAAGTAGATTACTTGAGATAATAGACTTGTGCGTGACGGTTGAGTGAGAGGATAAATATCATGTGACAATTTATTCGTTTAGACAATTAAGTGTTTGATTATGTTATTCGGCAACTTAGGATTTGAGACGTAGTATAATTATGGGTTATTTACGCCCACCTATCCCGAATTATAGGTCAATACCGTCTGACTACCCCGAATTAAATTCGTAACATTCACCTACTCCGTACTAACATTTTGTAACGCCATAACACTCTTTCCATCCATGACTGTTATTTTTTTGTAAAAATACTGAAATACCCTTAACCATTATCCGAATTTACCCTCTCATACCATTATTAATTTGTATTACACATTTATCAAAATTAAAACTGAAAAAAAAAACATCATCCCTAATATCTCTCTCCCAATATCCGATTCTCTCTCCCCAATATTCCTCTTTCTCAATGCTTTCTCTGTCGACCCTTCCTATAACATCAAATCGCCGGTTGAAGCTCGGCCGGTTGGTCCTCGCCGCCGCCACCATCAGTAGTCCATAA
>JAYMTN010003157.1:0-10210 GCA_036897425.1 Erodium trifolium
CAAGAGTGAGTACTTACTGAGTAAATTTTCTGCCACTAGGTCCACTGCTCTACGTCTTCTCCGATGAAACGCGCGCCATCGTTCCCCTCTTTCAGTTGCTTTGTTGTTCCGTGGTAATGAGAGTTCGAGGTTTATGTTTACACTTCAAATAAATCGTACCTTTGGTGAGGGAGGGACAACGTGGACATTTCACACATGTAAGTATGTACGTGACTCGCACGTGCTTTTCGTCCAAAAAAATAACGAGAACAAACGGTGGTATTAAAGTGATACAAACGAAAGTTTAGGGTAATAAGACGACAAAAAAAGTTGAGATTTTGTAAATAATGTCTGAAACTTTTAGGACAGTAAAGTATAATTTACCAAGTAAAAAAAAAATATACTGTTATTTTTTCTACTAATGGAGAATATATTTTCTTAGCAATTAACACAAAAAAAATATCTAAAGGTCTGGGCTTAAAATGTCTCTCTTACAAAGTCACGATATATGGAACTAGAGTTTCAATTGATGGGCCTTGGACCTGAATCCAAAACTCAATCCAAGCCCACCAATGGTACAGCATCGAAACGACGTAGTCCAGCACGTTATCGTGGGGACCACTCTTAACGTCCATCCTCCAGTCCAGAATCCATTACAGATACCCGAGCATCTACTTGACCTTGTCGCCAACCCACTTCACGTATCACTCTTTCGGGTCGGGTTTCGACTCAATACAAACTGAATCATCTTCACCAACCAGACATTCCAAACCAAAAGCCTTTTGAATTGCTTTTCGCCATTCTAGGGGTTTTCGATCTCGACGTCAAGGTACCTCTCGATCTCCCAATTCTCTGTTTGGTCACTGGGAAACTTAATTTCTATGATTTCTGTTGCTTGTGCTTTTAGGTTTTCCGTAAATTGTTCCATCTCTTTCCGTTAGTTACTAGAACTCTGGTGAATTGAGTTGCTGTAGGTTTTTTAGCTCTTGGTGTGGTGGATAAATTCAGGGTTCATCTTGCGTTTGAACTTGGTGAAGATGAAGTAGTTTGTCAGCTGGTTCTGTGGATCAAATGCCGGTTTTCTTGTCTCTGATATTGCGTTCAATACTTTTGGTTTAAAGATTTTGAAGTCTTAGGCTCTGATTTCGCTAAAATGAGTGTCGTGGGCTTTGATATTGGGAATGAGAATTGTGTTATATCAGTTGTGAAGGATCGAGGAATTGATGTGCTACTCAATGATGAGTCAAAACGAGAGACTCCTGCAGTGGTGTCCTTTGGCCAGAAGCAGAGGTTCATTGGCTCAGCCGGAGCTGCTTCATTGACCATGAATCCCAAATCTACTGTTTCTCAGGTCAAGAGATTGATTGGCCGTAAGTTTATAGAACCTGATGTTCAGAATGACATTAAGTTGTTCCCTTTTGAGACAGTGGAAGATCATGATGGTGGCATTCTGGTTCGTGTACCCTACTTGGGTGAAACCCATTCATTTTCTCCAGTTCAGATATTGGGAATGTTATTCTCACATTTGAAGCATATAACTGAGAAGAATCTAGCAACTCCTATATCTGATTGTGTGATTGGGGTTCCCTCCTACTTCACAGATTTGCAGAGACGTGCTTATTTGGATGCGGCTTTTATTGCTGGACTGAAGCCATTGAGATTGATGCATGACTGTACTGCTACTGCACTTGGATATGGTATTTACAAGACTGATTTATCCAACATGGGCCCAACCTATGTTGTATTCGTTGACATTGGTCATTGTGACACTCAGATTTGTATTGCATCATTTGAGAGCGGACAAATGAAGATACTTTCTCATGCTTTTGATAAGAACTTGGGAGGCAGAGACTTTGATGAGGTGTTGTTCAATTATTTTGCCGCACAGTTCAAGGAGCAGTACAATATTGACGTAAATTCAAGTGTCAAGGCATCCATTAGGTTGAGGGCATCATGTGAGAAACTGAAGAAGGTTTTGAGTGCAAATGCAGAGGCACCTCTTAACATTGAATGCTTGATGGATGAGAAAGATGTGAAAGGTTTTATCAAGAGGGAGGACTTTGAGAGGCTGTCATCAGATTTACTGGACAGGATTAGCGTTCCTTGTCAAAAAGCTTTGCTTGACTCCGGTTTGACTGTGGAGAAGATTCATGCTGTTGAGCTTGTTGGTTCTGGGTCTAGGACACCAGCTATTACTAGAATATTAGCATCTCTTTTCAATAAGGAACCAGGCCGGACGATAAATGCCAGTGAATGTGTGGCCCGTGGTTGTGCTATGCAGTGCGCAATGCTAAGTCCATTATTCCGTGGTAGAGAGTATGAGGTTCAAATCTTACTTTTCACAAATATGCGCTATTTATTTACTTGTTGCTGATTTAAACATTCCTTATATGATGGCTGGCTATAATTTTAGACTTTTAGTCTTCCAACACTATCCATCTGTTTTTTCTTTGTTTAATTTCTGGGTATCCATTTCATACTTATTAACTAGATCAGAATACATGTTGATGGACAAGACCACTACTATTAATTGTGAACTGCAGTGGAGCTTTTATTTCTCTCTTCTACAAATATATATTTGTTTGCAGTTGATATCAGTTAGACATTTTGTAATGTTTGATTTGTGGAAAAGGTTTGAAATGGAAATGGTATATGTATAGTTATTTTCTACGAATTAATGCTGAACATATGAAGTAGTTGCATATCAGAAGTAGATGTGAAGTTCTGCTAGCTAATGAGTAGTGTGAACTTCTCCACTCAGCGCAGTTGGTCTGATTTGGATGTCCTAACATCCTTGCATTGCAGATTTAGTTCTGGGCTTCGCCTAATTGTGTTGTTGACTCCATTTGTGCTAATCCACATGTAATGTCGCTTGTCCAACATGTGAATGGTAGTGTTGTAGAAGTGTGACATTGTGTATAGAAATCAAATATGGTTGAAAATAGTGCATGCTGTAACATATTGTGGAGTGGATTGCATGAGCCATATTAGGCTATCATGTCATTTCCACAAAAAAGAATCCCATCAAAATTCTTTTCCCCTTGGGTTTATATTCTTAGGAAGTGAATTATCCATAAGGTATTCACATTTTCAAGTTAGGTAATGAACTGAAATGGTCTGTCAAATGACACAAATGACCTTCATTTAAAGGAACTAGAGCTCAGTATTCTTTTCTTATGCTTTAATTCTACCTCTTATGCACACATTAATCATTTTTCACACACTGGCTATGAGTTTTCTCACTGAGACTCACACTGGCTAATTATCGTTTCAGGTTCAAGACTCATTTCCATTCTCCATTGGATTCACAACAGATAAAGGTCCCATTTGCACACTGTCAAACAGCATGCTTTTCCCAAAGGGGCAACTATTTCCAAGTGTTAAGATTATTACATTGCATAGAAAAGACGTGTTTCATATGGAAGCATTCTATGATGGGAACAATGAATTCCCGCCTGCTATGTCAAATAAAATTAGTAGTTTTACGGTATGTCTACATTTTAAGCTTTAATATTTTTCTTATTAAATTTCCCTCAGTATGGATTCCATATTTTCTTATGTTTATATGATATATAAGATAATGTATGATAGGAAGATTTTTGCAATCAAACATAAGACTTATTTGTGCTTTTAGCTATTGCACAGAAAACACTCTACATGATCATATCCCATGATATTTATGTTGAGATTGATAAACACCTAAAACAAAATCTATCTGGGTAGTTTGTTGTTCTACTATCGGCCCTTGCTAGCTGGAATAAAGAGTGAGGCCAGGAGATATAAAACTCCGTTTTGTTGAGCTGTGTATTCTATATCTACTCGTGAATGCTGGGATGACTTAATATGAAGTGTCCATCTCTAGCCCCTTAGAGTTATTGGAATATAGAAAATTATATTGTCTAAAATAATTAGAGAATATACAATATCCAAAATGTATATGCATAATAATCTTTGGGGTCTCAATTTAATATTTCTGGTTTTAGTGTTGATAGGACACTCCATGATGGAAGTGATGTAATGCACTGTCTGTTTCTCTTTAAAATCACTGGCTGTTATGCTACTTAACATTCTACAAGTTGTTGACACTTGACACAATGAGAGCATGTATACACGCATATCTAGTTTTATGTATTGTTTCTTTTTGGCACAACTTAATTTTCAGTTATTCAAGTACCTGCATCTGTTGTCCTTTAAACACTGGGTTTATTCATCTTGTAAGAATGCTTTTGTAGATTGGCCCTTTCCATATTTCATCATGCTTGGAAACTGCAAAAGTTAAAGTCAGAGTTCAACTGAACCTCCATGGGATTGTAACTGTGGAGTCAGCTTCAGTAAGTATATATTATATCAGTTCCATCGCAATCATATTAGCTTGAGCTCCTTAGCTTGGAATGGCACAAATGTTAACCAATGTCTTCTTTTGTACCAGCTAATAGAAGATGACAATGATGCTAACATAACCTCCGCACAGACAGAGGCAAACTCTATCAGTGAGCCCTCTTTAGGAAATGGTGCTGATGCTGAAGATAGAAATCTTACACCGTCAAAACGCTCTTCCATGCCAGGAGTATGTTTAGTTGAATGTCATTTTACCCCATGTTGCTCTGCATTAGAACTTCCTAGCTTTTTGCATTATCCTTTTCACTAGCCCCAGTGTAAAAAACTACTGACCTGCTCTCTGTGACCAAAAATATCTGGCTGGTTGCTAGCTGCCTTCTCACTATTGGCTTCCCTTTTTATATTTTCTGGGAGAGAATATGTATAATTAGTGTGGCATGGCAAATTTTGTCCTTTTCAATTCAAGAAACTGTCTTCAGCATATTTAATGTTGTTATCTGTATAGGCTGATGGAGTGAGAAAGGGTAGGAGGGCTGTCAAGAGGCTGGATATTCCAGTTAACGAGAATGTCTATGGTGGACTGACAAAAGATGAGCTCTTGGAAGCTGGAGAAAAAGAAATAAAGCTGGCAGATCAGGACATCAAAATGGAGCGAACCAAAGATAGAAAAAATGCTCTGGAGTCTTATGTCTATGATATGCGCAATAAGGTACCTGCTAGTAGAATTTAATCATCCTGGCTTCAAGTTATTTATCTGCAGGACCTCCCCTATGGTATTGTCACCAGAAGGATTTCACTCCTAGGGTTGTTTGGAGACGTAGAACTTGTTGACACTATTAGCTTAAGACTTCCCATAGTTTCCTGAGTTGTAAGGCTTCCTTTTTTCATCAAAGGAAGAGTTGTAGGATTATGAGTCAAAATTGGGAAGAAGACTCCATCTTTTAGTGACGAGGATAGAGGATTGGCAGATAATAGAGGAAGACAGTTATGTTTAACAAAAGAGTTTCCGTAATAAAGAGTAATGGGAATCACAGATACTGAGCCTACTCAGGTCATATTTGACGTAATTAATGTGTAGAAATGTGATTAGGCTTTAGGTAGCAGCTAGACTTTAGTCTGTAATTGATGCAATTTGTTTAACTTCCAGATGTAATTAGCCCAAATGGTTTTCTTTTCTTGTTCTGTCAATGATACTTGATGCTTGAATCACATTTCTATTAGTATTCCCTATGTTGGACAAATGAAATCGCCAGCTAAGCATTAGCTTAAATCTCTACCAAAATCAACCATACCCTTTTGGTACTACCTCCATATTTCCATGTTGGCTTATGACACCTCCATGGCAGAGTTGTGGAAGTGTTTTACAATACCTGTTTATGGGTGGGGTAATTTGCAAAACACCCTTATTTTGATGAAAACTTTGCTAAGGCTAATTCAAAGTTGAAATCCTTGTAAAATAGCTTCCTTTTTAGCGGATTCCCGATTTTACAATGTATGAAAATACCTGACCTGGGGATGACCCGCATCTGACCGGGGAAGCTCATTAAGGGTAAAATCGTAACTCCTCAAAAATAGAAATGAGGGTTCGATGCTGCAAGATGTTTTCAAAATAAGGCTTTTTGTAAATAAACCCGTTTATGGGCTCCTTGAAGAGTTTTCACTTGGACTAAAGTCATATAATTATTTGTGCTTTGGGTACTCTAGGCAGCTGCAAAGAATGTGAATGCCTTGTTAGGTCACATCATGTTAGTTTTTGTCTAATACACCTTTTCCCAAGCAAGTGATCACACGCCTGGTGAGAAGCATGTGTTCACATCCTAAAATGAATGAATATTGCCGACTCCAATTTTTAGGCTTTGTTTTTTCACTAACACAGTTGTTGCCAATAGATTCAGTATACATATAGTAGTTTTACTACTGAACAAGAAAGGGAAGAGATCTCCAGACACCTTCAAGAGACAGAGGATTGGCTTTATGAAGATGGAGCTGATGAATCTGAAATTGTTTATTCAGAGAAACTAGCAGATCTCAAAAAGGTGAATTACGAGCTTAATTTCCCCCCCTCATCAAAGTTGTACATGAAATTTCCTCATTGACGAAAAAAGTTATGACTTGTTTTTTTTTTTTTTTTAAAAGCTGCTTGATCCTGTTGAAACTCGCTACAACAAGGAAGGGACTCCATCACGGGCAACAAGATTATAAGGCTATGTTTGGTGAGCTGAAATGGAATAGAAAATGCAACGGTCATTCGGGGCTTTCAGAATTGATTTTTACGGGGTGAAGGTGAAGGGAATGGAATAAAATGACCATTTTGACCGTTTGTTTAGTATAAACCCAGAATGAAAATTGAAGTTGAGCATTAATTTCAATATTTTGTGACTGTTTCGGTCATGACGGAAATGTATTGTAACATTTTTTAAATCAAAATGCCTTAAACATAGTGGTCATTTTTATATCACACAATGCGTGGAATGTCATTTGGATTATTATACATCTGAATTTTCATTACAATGAGCTTTGTTTCAAAATTTGAAAGGAAAAAAAAGCAGTGCACTTATTCATACAAATGTTACTTAAGAGCTTGAGGTGTGTGTGCTTCAGTCCTTCAAAATTAGAGGCTCTTTCTTGTCAATGTTGTTATCCCATGTATCCAAACGGTGCCTTGCTTTTTCCACCTGCCAAATTCATATTCGTCCCTTCCTTTGATATTGTTATTTGTTCGTAAAAATAAGGAGAAGAAGATTCATGCAAAATTAGTGAAAAGGGAATGAGATTTACCTCTTTGTCCCAATCAGTCCGGAATGTGACCCACAGTAAAATGACTGTCTGCATGAAAGTGCCTCCTATCATCCCAGACCATATACCCTACATATATTCGATAATTATTACTTAATATTCGATAATAATATTGTCATTTATAGGATCAATTAAATACCTTAGCACCGAAATCGAACTTGAAGCCAAGAACGCAACCAATAGGAATGCCGACAAAATAGTAACATCCAACATTAACATATGCCACAAATGCTTGCCATCCACACCCAACAGCAACTCCTGATTTAATTCATTTCCAAATTAATCCAAATAGACATCATGACATAGAGTGTCTCAAGACAAATTGGAAATTGGAAATCAACATCGATGTGTAACCACAAGTCAAGTTTGACTAGTCACAGGTTGATTGTTAGCTCCTACCCTTATGTTGTTTTGGCTTATTTTAGTTGAGGATAGTGTGTTTAATACTCATCCATACTGGCTCAGATTGGGACCCTACGTTGATCAGAATATGCAGACGTGAAAGAAAAGAAATATACGGTTGCATTCACAAATTTACTTGTCTGCCTGATTCCCTCTGTATTTTATGTCCCTGATCAAAGCTCCGAAAGGTGTTACGCTTCACTTTTGTCGAATGGGTTTGTTTCCCTTTTGGCTTATTGCGGAGGGGATCGAAGGATGATTTTGTAGAGGATCGGAGTGCGGTTGGTGTTTCCTATTAGTCTTTTGGGTTCAGTGTTGCTGGTAGTGCTGGTTTATGTCGGTTATTGTAACTCGTCTTTTTTTGAATGCTTTTGACATGTGTTTTTTTTTGTCCGTTTTGGACTTTTAAAGGGCTTTATTTTTTTTTGAAGATGGGGTATATGTATTCATTAAGACAAGTAATAAGATACGGTACCCAAGATCAGGGGCGGACCAAAAACAAAGCAGTGATAAATCCGATAGTCCCCACTCTTATGAGAAGCAGGTACTCCGACGAACATGGCTACGAAGAAAAAGATTTTACAATATAAAGTCCAAACCCGACATATATGCTCTAAAAACCGACACTCAGGAGCTAAATTCCGCTTGCGAAGGTTGCCTTGTGTCGTAGGAATCGTCATAAGACAATACCGGGTATCCCAATGTCCAGCCGGACGGTTGTCTTGTCTTGTACTAAGGAGAGCAGGTTCGCCCCACGGGGCATGCCCCGTCCAGATAGAGCCGCTAGAAGGTTAAGGCTCCATGATGTTTGGTTTGTGTTTGGGCCCAACGAGTTTCATCCCCCCATTGGGCCCCGACCTCCGAGGTTTAGGGTCCGGGTCGAGCTCTTGGGTGAGGATCCCACGGGAATGATAGTAGGCATAGCCACCAGCGGTGAGATCCCGAGAAAAAGGCGACGCGTCGGCCCTCACCCCGGTAGGCAGAGGGGAGAGGGCACGAACCGAAGAGACGCCAAAAGACGTATTCCAACCCAGCACTCCCTGAGGAGGACGATACACGGTAGTTTCCGGCGAGTCCCGACTATAATTAGATCTGACCAAGGCAGATCTGAACATAACAGCTATGTCTTGGTTTGGTAAGAATGAACATGCTCCAGATAAGGTTGGTCGAGGCTGGAGAAGATGACTCGCGCGCGCTGCCGGCGACATAAGGGGAAAGGGTCGCGTTGACGCCAAGGAAGACATTGGTGCGTGGAAGCGCATTCTACAAGACATCAACTTGCACTTAATAGTCCAAAAAGAAATATTAATATTGAAGTCGTATAGAATATGAGGTGATATGTGTAAATATTCAGTCTTACATATTAAAAATATGTTCAAATATATAATTTTGACCCAACCCAATAGAGGAGAAGATGGTAACAAAGTCAACAAAACTAGCAATAGATAAGGCAATCGAGAAGATTACGTAGTATGTTTTAAAAGGTTATTAAAAAAAATGTGGACACGTAGGTATTTCATTTAAACGCTCTTAAAATACATAAAAGTGCATTCGATATGACGAACCTGGACCACAATAGAACATGCATAGAACGAGCCTCCCTGATTAGAAAGTGGGCAGCTTCGTTAGCTATCTTAGCCACATACTCGAGTTCAACATCCTCGGGAGACAATAAAAGTTACAGACATTCCTCTAATAGACGACCCACTAGGGAGAATAAAAGGACCTTCTTGTGATATAAGCCAACCATATACTGGCCATCGCTCTGTTTGAGCACACGGGTGTGTCCAGTGTGTTGTACCCAAAGCAGGGCCTTCTGAATCATGGACACCGGGAAGAGTACCGTTTCTGCCCTCCCCAACTCCCCCTTTATCATCCTTGTAAATCATACTCAAGGCTATTGGTGTGTATCTGAGAGCACCGCTCCATCCACATTTATCGTCATATGACTACGAACAGTAGCGTCCAATGAGACTGTAGACTACGGCGTCTACTCCCATACTACCCCGTTTCGCGCCTTCCATATCTCCCAAACTGTTAGTGCCAACTGAGCCTTAAGGGGCATATTAGGATGAGGCATAACTAAAGTCCACCAATCTAGGAAAGTATAATTGGAGAGAATAGGGATTCCCCCAACTATGCTCTGTCCTAAACTTCCTAAGCAAACGTGCAATGAAGGAGAAGGTGAAAGGCCGACTCTTGTCTCATCCTACACATAGGATACTCCTCCGGAATCAGAACCAATTTTGTCCAGAGTTTGACCGCCATTTACAATATACCTTAAATAACCCTCTAAAGAAAGACCTTGATCCGGGGTTGAATATCGAGGTCCCAGAATGTCGTCCAAACAGTAGGCCCCTCGTGGGCGGCCACCGACCATTCATATGAACCATCGTTTTGTACCCCTCTTTATTCATGTATGCCCCCGTGTATTACGAGTCTAATACCATCTACCCATGCGACCTCCCACTGGAGGAAGGACATGCAAAACTTGCTCAACCAGCTCCGGTGGTAGAAGTTCCTTCAATCGGGCCATGTTCCAGGCCGCACCCTCATTTACAACCAACTCCTTGACCATCAAGCCTAGTACCCCAGTCGTACTCACGGGAATACAATGAGTGTCCCCTAAGAGCCACGAGACCCCTCCCACCAGCATGCTACTACCATCCCCAATTGTCCTCCAGATATCCTGTGT
>JAYMTN010003158.1:0-10210 GCA_036897425.1 Erodium trifolium
TGTGACCAGTATAACAGCAACCGAATTAAAAAAAGAAGAAGAGGAAATTGTCCTATTTCAAATCGAAATAGTGAGCGACCAAGCAGGTCACGAAAAAAAGGAAGCTCTATATTTGAATATGGACACATTCTATGGACAAATCGGATCAAATTACGTCATTGCCACCAGAAATCGACGACATTGCTTGCTTCTCTTTCAACCTAAAATTGGCAATCAAGATCGGGACAACGTACTTTAGTAGTCGACAACTAGATCCACATGGCATCTAGTAGTTGTAAATACATCTCATACGATCGCGATTGAAATTTGTGCAATTGTTTGTTAATTTGTGCAGCTGGTTGTTAATTCGCGATTCAAATAAGTACAATATGTATGCACCTCGTGTTCTAAAACCAATTAATCAACTATAAACACGAATCAACCACACATGACACACCATGTTCTAAAACAAAACACCATTAAAATCGTCCGATGAAAATCAATTGTCTTTGTTCACATCAGCCAGTCTCAGGAGACGGGTCCGAGTCGTCCTGTCTAAACTTAATTTGACACAAACATAACAAAGGTTGAGAGCCAATAAAAAACAAAGCATAACAAGAAATTGAAAGCAGATTATTACATTTATTTGTTTTTTATAAAAATATTTAAATTGAATGAGTTGCACACCTGATAATGGTTGTTTCATTTTGCTAACCCATGCCTGTTTTCAAATATATGACTCGGTAAGTATCAAATAATAGAGACATAGTAGGAGACATTACTAGTTTTGAGACCGACAAAAATAGGGAGAGGGAGACATGTTGAATCAGAACTCTCATAGTACAACCAGAACTGATTTTTTGACTTTTGTTGAGACAAATGATACATACAAAAATCGGATAGGTAGTGGTTGGAACCTAATTAATGATCTTCCCAAAATCAATATATTTTGCCAGACTGAAAATGGATGAGGACTGGGGAGACTTCGTATCCACTAACATTAAATCTCAAAATCTCGTCCACGCATATTAAATTCCCATGAAAATTTGACTTTGGATTATGGGATTCGGAAGCAATTTTTCCAAAATCAAGTTCGATTAAGGTCGAATTTTACATTTAAGAAATAAATTTTATATATTAGACATATCCATAATCGTTATATGCGTTTTTTATAGTGCCTGAGTCTGTATTTTCGGGAGAAATATCTTACAATTATAGTGATTTGACAAAAAAAATGACATGATTGTCATTATTTTTAAAATATATCATGTAATCTCATATTCAAAACAATGTTAAAATTTGTATAAAAAACAACAATTGTTGTAAATGAAGAACAATATTAGAGAGTATTAAGAAAATATGGAGAGGATCATTAGTTAGGTTCAAATTCGACTAATAATAAAGAAATATAAACTAATTATTTGTTATTATAGATAAAGTAAGGATAACTTCAAATGCTGACATTTTTTGTTTGTACAGACTAGCGGAGAATTTTTTGCATCTTTTACAACTCTGTCGAATTTGAACACGAATTGTCCCAAATGCCCCAACGTTTTTGTATTTACTAACCGTTAGTGTTTGCAAAATGCGGAGAGGAGAGTAGTTCTTTTGTAAAATCGTCATGACATTTATGATAATTCACGATCGAATTTGACGGAATTGTAACATATGCAAAAAAATATATATAATTGCATTTTGATATTTGATCGTATGTTTATTTTGTTGTACTGTGATAGTTATGACTTGGAATTCCAATTTGTACTACAATCCCAGTTAACAAGCAAAGGTCGAAAATCCCATTGATTCTCATGTTAAAAAATATCCACAGATAACATTAGTTCAGTTTGCAAAAATTGTTTCCAAGTAGAAGTTACATGTACAATTTCGATCAAATTTAACATCTCTTTACTGTGATTTTTACAGGTAAAGGTAGAAAGTTCAAGGAATTTGGAACTGAGATATAAAAAAATATCCATTCCACATAAAAAGCCGATAAAAAAACACTCAACGTTAAGATGTAAAAAAAAATTAACTAAATATCCTGCTTTATTAAGCACGTTGATTTTCATTTCATCCTATGGTGAAGGACCTGAAAATTGCAAATTAAAATAATGTAAGTTGTACAATAGCATCCCTAACACATTCTTTCCCGATTCATATCTGTTGAAACCAACAAATAGTGTCCCTCATTTTATACTGCAGGCGGAAAATTTGCAGTAGTGGTTGCTCCAATGCAATTTACAGTGCTGAGCAAAAGATAATTTCACAACGCTGTGTATCAGACCACAAAACCAATACACGACAGCACTTAGAACTGAGAGTTGCTAAGGAAAGTGACCATGCATCTGGTGTTTTGAAACAATTTGTCAACCCTCTGCCACACTGCACAGTGAACTTCTAGAAGCTTCCTTGTCTTTTCCTGTAATTTTACCTGGCGTCTGATTGTTTCACCGTGTATCTGGCCAGAAAGACAGACAGGATGTCATGCAAAACCTATGACAGAACAACAATTCGGTATATATTCTGTTCATTTCCTCAATTGAGAGATAAATCAATACCTTCAAGAACAATCTAATAAGAGCCTGTATGAACTCAAAATTGCTTCTGCTAGAAATTTCATGTACGAAATAATCCAGGAGCAGCTCGATTGATATCAATTCAGGTCTTTTATCTGGTTCTTGTTCATCATCATCATCTATGATCTGAAGCATTCGCAGTTCCATATCCAATGTTGAAGGGGATAATCCTTTGATGTAATCAGTAAATGACGAAACTACATATAAAGTTCACATAATCAGATAATTATGCTGAATGTTTCCTAGTCATAAGAAATTGATAAATGATTGTAGCTTTCAAAGTAACAAACTCACAATTTTTCATTTCTCCAGCGGACTGAAGACGCTGCAAAAATTCAGACTGTTGGATATCCGATATCATCCTCTTGTTTTCTTCTCCCTCACCTAGCCCATCCTTTTCCTCATTAGTTGAAACACTAGGCTTAAACAATATTTCACCAGAGAGAGATGGAACAGAAGGCAAGAAGAAAGGAGCTTTCTCAGGTTTCTTTGGAGGCTCTATTGGTTTATTGCGAATCTGAAAAATATTATTTGTAAGCATCGCAAAGTGAGTCAGCTGATCAAATGTAAGACAAAGGAAAAAAGCTGAAACAAATTCAAATTAGAACAATGTATGTGTATGCAAACATATACCTTTATAATGTCTAAGTTTATCAGGCTCTGCCATTGGCTTTTAGGCAATAGTGAGAGTGTAACCAGATCTGGCATGTGCTTCTTGAAAGTTGTAAAATCAGACGTATCTTGAGCTTTTGATAAGCTGAGAGTGGGCATCTTAGAATCCTCAATTTGAGAATCTTCTGGTGCAGAAACAGATGGCAACTTAACACTTACTACCTCCTTTCCACTTGCATAAGAATCAATGTTAGAGGCTCCGGAGAACATAGATTGATTAACCCTGGTGCAAACGAAAGCAAATCACTTCCATTATTAAGATAAAACCAGATGAAAAGAAAATTCAGTCAACAGTAACTTCACTATATGAAGAAAATACATTTCATATTATTGAACTTTAAGCAACTCTTCGTGCTGTATATTATAAATTTCGGTTACTTCCACTCACTTCAAATTAAAACTATCAGCTTCGAGCCACAAATAACAAACATACAGTAAAAATCTTACCATAGGTATACCCCGTTCTGATCAACATGGGTTGTTGCTAATACATCCATATTTGGTGAAAGAGACAATGCAGTGACAGGCACATCGACATGTACTGCATCTATTTGCCTTGCTAAAATAACATCCCAAATTCTAAGACTCCCATCCATACTGGATGACAAAAGCCATTTCCCATCCTCACTGAAACATAAGTCTGTAATACGGTCTGTATGGCCTTCAAATTTACGAACCATTCTTAATGCCACAACATCAAACACGCAAATTACTAAATCATCTGCAACTGTAGCCAAAAGACCTGAAAAATGAAATAAACCATATTAGTTCATAATATGTGTGTATAGACTTAGAGAGAGAGAGATATAGAGCAAATTATCAATTTTAAAAAAAAAACAATTTACCATTTAGACGATGATAAACAATCTTAACCAAAGAACAGCCTATTTCCCATCTTGATTTTAACTCACGCCCCTTGAAATCCCATACCTGCAGAGGAAACCTTTATAAGATATAATTCTATCAAGACGAACTTGATTACTGAAAAAAAAGACTAATTTGATACTAAACAGTGCTCTTCTGCATACATAATGAAATGTTTTCAAACCACTAAAAGAGTATTTGGGAACCTCTTGAGTGCAACCACCATTAAAATTTTGGGTGGGTGAAGTGGATGCATACAGTTCCTTGTATGACACAAAAAATAGAGTTATGTCTTGTAAGAAGAAATTCTGACCCTAACATCACCATGATATCCAGCACTTATCATTAAGGAATTCGTGGAATCACATGCAACTCCAACCACTTCTCCATCATGAGCACAGCTTCTTTTTATTGATGTATCAAGGTAACTGCCTCGGCTAAATCCTGACTGAAGATTGAATCGCTCGATCCAACCACCTGCTGTCCCCACAACAGCAAAATTTCCACATGCACTTATAGTACAAGCCTGTCACAAAAGTCAAGTGATCATCAATACATGTGAGTTCCATCAATCTTTTAATGGTCAATCAGTCCTAACAAGAAGCACAAGATGTATAGAAATTTAAGAATCACAGAAAATCCCACCTTAACAGGCGACGGATTTTCTGGGCATGGTTTGAGGATATGCTTGCCAAGAACAAAGTTTTGAAGTCTCCACACATAGGCTTGTGCAGTATCCTTGTGACATGTAACAACATTGCACCAATCCCGCTCTCTAATTTCAGCTAAATTTGATTTTGACAACAAAAACATTAAGAGTAAGTCAATCAATCAAACAAATGAACTTCAAATATTCTATTGAGAAATCCAGAATCTCCACTAATTATACTCTTTTGGTTTGTCATGAACCTTTCACAGGATTGCATTTGGGAGGAACAAAAACTGTTTACGTGTAGAGTGTTCAGGGAAAAAAGAACACATCAAAACTGTTTATGTACAGAGTTGAGTGACATGAAATGACAGAAGAATACAGAATGGTTTATTCAGATAAAGCAAAAGCCAACTTTCAATCTCAGGTAACGTATTTATGCACTAAGTGAAGTCTACAATAGACACGAGCAACGGAAATATGTTCAGTTTGGAAATGAGACATGTAAAATATAAATTCTGCACGTGTGACCTTCAAATTAAAAGGTTTTTGAAATAATTATGACAGAGTAGAAAGATAAAATATCTTTAGACAACAAATAATTACAAAATATGTTAGTTTTACTTAGAACAATAAACAAAATATCCAAATAAAAACATGACACTAAAAGAGTAGTGAGCTATAGGGAAAAGTAAAGAACATTATGAAACGGTTGCGATTTAATGTGAACCCAGCCAGCTTAAAAAAAGAGCTTTGAGAGGAATTACATACCACAGTCAAACGCAATAACGGGCTTCAATTTAATGTCTTCCTCCTGCAATTTAGAAGCAAAAATAAGGCAAACTCAGTAACGAGCAGTCAGACATTTAAGAGCTGGAATTAGACAGCAAAGTCTAGAGATTAACAGACTCATACCTTCACACGAAGTTTCTTGGCCCTTTTGGTTACATGGCGTTGAGAGAGCTCTCTACTTTGTTGATCCTGATAAGACATAACCAAATAACTATGAAGATCAAAGAGAGATTACAGAATACACCCATACAAACATTACAAAAGCAACTGTTGGCCACAATTAAGATAGCAATAGAACAACTTATTCACACTGAAAGAGAGAGAAAGTGCAGGAGCCTCAACTCCAAAAGATTAAGGGTTGGAACCTCTACCTTTCCAGGATAAATAAATGCCTTCAAATACTAAAATTTTCAATTATTGCTATAAATTTTTGCATTATTGCTTCACAAGCGCACCAAAGCTTTTATCAATCTGAACACGTTCACTTGAGCATTTAGCCAGACAAATAGATCATAGTTCAGTCTATAAAACGTAAATAAAGAAAAGAATTATTTTGGCCTCAGGTTATCCTCAACTGACACGCATTAATCATGTTGTACAAAATACAAACATAAAGCAAGTGGTGTTCCATACAACTGATGCCCAACCTGAATGACAGAGAAGAGACGAAAAGCACGATCTTGACCAGCAGAAAGAATATGCCTCCCATTGGCATAAAACCTGTAGTAGATAAATAATATTATAATCTGAAAAGGAATGCCTTGCAGATTCTCAACCCAACATATCCAATAACATTAAAATGAGTGATAAATCAAGCAAAAAATATCATGAGTGCTATAGTTGTTCCATCAGAAAGAAGAGGGATTATGGAAGCAGAATAAAGAACACTCCACCATGAGTAAATTAATTTCCCCCATATGTTTTTAATTAATAGACAGAATGAAATAAATTAAGAATGCAGGTATTATTGTTATTACCTTATGCAAAGTGGAGGTGCGCTGTGCCCACTTCGAAAGCGTAAAAGACGAGGATCTCCATCACTTGTGTCAAAAATCCACATCTGTAAAGAAATAACTTAGGTGAGCAGTCATGTAGTATATTAGCAATGCACAAGAAAATTTCCACCACAGGTAATATTAATTGTAACGCAAGCATATGCCAAAAAAAAACAAGCTGTTAAGAATAAAACAATGCCTCATCCAATATGATATCAGATTTACAAATCTAAATTAACAAAGCGGGTTTCAATTATAAAAAAAAAACTATTCTTTAGGCAAACTGGACTAGCACATTAAACATATACTGGCCTGGTGTTAAAAAAAAAACTTCGCCACTCTATCAACTATTGTCAAACAATTTTCTGATGTCTCTCAGTGATAAGTCCTTTCTTTTGCTATTTCTAGTAGCATCCACAAAATCATTTCATAAGGGAAAATGAGCATATGGAAACCTATTATTTTTGGTGTAATTGAATGGAAATCAACTATGCACTTCAAGTCCTAAGAAGCAGAAATATCCATCTGAGCACAATTAGACTCTGTTCCTTCCAACTTTGTATTCTGTCATATTAGTATCGTATAGCTATGTTGTCACATGAATATATGTCATACAACTTTTTTTTCTAATGCTTAATTCAGTTGGATCTTCATTATGAAGTAATAAAGAATGTTGCAAAAGTAAGACCATTTTAACTATGATAATTCAAACAGCATCCACTATGCAATATGAGTTGTATAACATTCATCGATTGAAGCCTGCATTTGTTACAACACTGTTAAATGAAAACGCAATAGCATTCAGAAGAGAGAGAGATGGTGTTACTTTCACAGAGTTATCTGCTGATGAGCTCAGTAGCACAGGCTCATTAGCGAAAAAATGCAGTGCTACAATAGCATTGTCGTGAGCCTCTCTTATAACTGATTGAAGCCTTCTTTTCTCAAGATTCCATATGCTTATTACACCAGAAGACCCTCCAGAAGCTAGAAGAGGCTGTCCATCTAAATAAGGCAGGACGGAAAAGCATAAGTACAAACCACTGAAGATTTGCATGAGTAAGGCCAAAAAGGAACCAAACCCTAGCTAAAACGATGCGGTCACTTATTGTAAAACAAACTTAAAGGTTGACTAGACACATGCTTTATAACTAATTTAATGCTAAAATCCATTACATACATGATTTGGTCAATGGTACTTAACTTATGAAGATGGGATTGAAACCAAAACAGTAACTTGGGTAAATTAAGGTGAAGTGCCAGATTTATATCATAAGTACTGTGTCAAAAAGCATTTTCTTTACTTGCTGAGCAGCAAAACAAACAACAAACATAAAGAAACTTAACACCATGGCACAACTAAAACAACCAGTTTAAGTAACCCAGAGTTGTAAATTTACCTGTTCTGAAAGACAAGGCAGTTACAGCACCTCGTGTGTCATGTGTGAATGTAACCACCTCCTCATCGCAACGGATGTTATGAACATGAATCTTTCCATCAGCACATCCAACTGCAATAACATCTAGTGCAGGAGATGAGACACAACTGCAGATAGACGACTTCCAACCCTTGAATTCATAAAGCTTTTTCTTTGTGCTAATGTTCCAAAGTTGTAGAGAACCGTCTTGACTACCAAGAACAACCTATATAGAAGTTTCTAAGTATAAGCTCATACCCTTCAAGGAAAACATTTAGATGAGCAGCTGAAAGATTTCCTCCATTTTATGGTACAAAATATATAGACATTTAAATGAGCAGTTAAAAGATTCTTCTACTATTATATGGTACCCAATATATCCCAAGGAAAAGCAGTTACCTTGTTCAAGTAAGTATCAGGATGCATTATACAGGTAGGACTAAAATTTTGATCCAGCAAAATGTGTCCAACAGGAGAAAGGTGTTCAT
The DNA here is from genome assembly GCA_036897425.1 of Erodium trifolium. NCBI lineage: Eukaryota > Viridiplantae > Streptophyta > Magnoliopsida > Geraniales > Geraniaceae > Erodium > Erodium trifolium. The sequence goes on from JAYMTN010003158.1 coordinate 8,431, forward strand.
CAATTCCTTTGAACGCCCAAATGAACATGTTACCATCAACGTCAACACTCAGGATGTGATCTCCAAACAAAAGCAACGAATTGACCTTAGCATCATGACTAGTCCAAGTTGCTACCTGTTTAGATGATCAGGTTAATATGCCAACATGCAGTTAAACTAAATAAACAAAATGCTTCAATTTGGTACAAAGTAAAATTTAAAAAAAAAACTATATTCGATGCCTGTCTATACAACTTGCATTACATTGAGTCTGTTACATCCTACATTTCCTTCAGTATAATGTATGTTACAACCCAAAGATCAGTGGTTCCTATATATGAGGCCTGAAAAAACGCGGCTAGGTGAATGAAACATTCATGAAACTGACTCAATGATTGAATTACCTGATGAGCACGTTTGAAAACGGCAATGTCACTACCATATGCAGCAAAAGTATAATCTCTGAAAGAGGCAAGAGCTCGAATTTTCTTGGGCAGTTGAGGACCTTCATGAAATACAATTCACATCAGTGTGAAGAAACAAAAATCGAACTTTAGAGTAAAAAAAAAATCACAACCAATCTCCAAGATATTGAATTGAGAAACAAAATCTTACCAACAAGTACCAGATTGAGCTTGGCGCACTGAAAATAAGAAATAACACAGGAAACAGAGTCAACGAGCTTACAAATAAAATGAATCATAGATAAATGGAGAGAGAGAGAGAGAGAGAGAGATAGTACGTTATAAATCTGAAAAGCCTTGCCAACGCTAACGGTGACGAAGGTCTCAGTGCCCAACCGCTGAACAGAGAAAGGAACGCCGCTCGTTATGTAACCAATTGCTCTGTAAGGCTCGAAAATTCCCATCTTCTCCGATCTTCTGATGATTACAGGGAGAGGGAAGACCAAAGGAGAAGACGGGCAGCGTTTAAGGTCTAGTATCAGATTCTGCCGAATGAGACACGGGTTTAGCTGCCGAGGGAGACAAGGGTTTAGGGTTTTATGATGATACCATGCATTTCGCCCAGCTTCTTTAAAATATAATAATTTATTGAGAATATTACCATGGACTACATTTAACGATTTCTTTCACCCTTCTTTTTAGTACAAAGCTAAAATTTTAATGTAACATCAAACATTTATTGTTAAAATGATACACTGACAAAAAAAAGTTGTAATTTCATATTCAACTAAATATTTACTAACACATTCATACTCAAATCATTAACTTTCCATTCATTTTGGACGGAAAATAATTATGTGGTAAGCACATGACCCTTTATTTTCATAAAATACCAAAAATACCCTTTGCCCTAATTATTTATCTCATCTTCTCTTTTTTTTTCCATAGACCCTAATTGTAATCTCAACCTCTCCTTTTCTCCATGCCTGCAGCACCACCATCGCATCTCCTCTTCAACCTTGCTCGGCCTCTTCCCCTCTAGCCTTGGAGTGTACTTTTCCTAAAATTCTCCACATACACCGGTTCGATTTTGTGGCGAGGGTTGTGGGATTTTGCGGCGGGTCTTTTAACGAGCGGTGGGAAGGGCCGCGTTTTGTAGCGATGGAAGAGCTCGTGTTTTGTCCTTTGTTTCCTATTTCTTCGTCCACTGTTTGAGGTTTTTCCCACCATGTCCGGCGACCATGAGATTCCAATGACAAATCTGAGCATGTGTTTGATTTTTATGGTTTTTTTTCTTTTTTTTTCTAAAAAAACAGTAGATGGTTGAGAGTTTGATAGTTATTTGTTTGTTTTTCTAGCAAAATAGATGTCATCTCCTTTACTCCGGCTACTCCATG
>JAYMTN010003159.1:0-10209 GCA_036897425.1 Erodium trifolium
AAAAATCTGATTGGTCCACACACAATCCGAGCTCCAAGACCCGGGACTCAATCCGAGCCTACCCACTGTAAAACACACCTTATTTTGAGTCCCAAGTCCCACAAGACCCAAGACCCGGGACTCAATCCGAGTCTACCCACTGTACATGCTCTGATGACGGGTGATCAAACCAGGCAATCAACAAACAATATGATCAAACCTTATTTAAACGAGAAAGTGGAGGAAAAACAGATTTGGGTAGAGTAACTTGATAAAAATATAGTTAACAACTGAAGCAGACTACATATTTATGTTAATCCTAAAGCCGGGACAGATCAAAACTTGATATCATGTGCCTTGAAATCACTTGAGTATTAACAGTAAAACCTTAATGACATCATTAGACATAAGTCATTTTTGAGGTGCTATGATGATATCAATGAGTGCTTACTTATATAATTTCCGCATTCACAATCACAAGAGAAAATGAGCAACACCTTCAAATATTGAAGCAAGTTTTATTATTGAAAATAGCATTTCAGCAATCATACATATCACCAGCTAAGAGAACCTCAAAATTCCTAACTTTTTCTCAAAGTTGCATCAGATTGCTGCTGAATCTTCCCCAACTACAATAGTATCTTCTCGATACACAGAGACATTAAGGTAACAATATGCCTAGAGACTGACTAGATGTGGGAATGTTAGATGCCAAACCTGAGTCCAGTTGATGTTAGCTCTTCCTACTTGTTCTTCACAGTGACACCAAGCTCACCAGCAACTATCACTGTGGTGGCCATATTGAGAAACATTCCATGATCAACAACACCAGCAAGCCTCAGGATTGCATCACTTGCAACATTCAAGTCCCCAATATCTTTCTTAAGATACAAGTCCACAATATAATTCCCATTGTCAGTCACAAAGGGCTTCTCATCTTCCCCAAAAGTCCTCAACTTTGCAACGCAACCAGCATCCTTAAAAAGCTCCTGGAGCCTCGACGCAGTGAATTTCCAGCAAAACGGCACAATCTCCACGGGCATGGCAAGTCCACTACCTCCCACATGGCTTACCATCTTGGACTCGTCAACAATGACGACGAACTTTTTGCAAGCACCCTCCACCATTTTCTCCCGCAGGAGCGACCCACCTCGCCCTTTGACCAGATTGAGGAAGGGATCGACCTCGTCGGCGCCGTCAATGGCGAGGTCGAGGACTGGGTGCGAATCGAGGTCGGACAAGGGGATTCCGACGGAAATGGCCTGCTCGTGGGTCATCTTCGATGTGGGTATCCCCACAATGTTGGTGAGCTTGCCCTGCTGCAGAAGCTCGCCAATCCGGTTCACCGCATGCTTCGCCGTCGACCCGGTTCCGAGACCCAGAACCATCCCGGATTCGACGTACTCAACCGCTTTGTAGGCGGCAATTTTCTTCAGCTCATCTTGAGTCAGAATCACCGGTGACTTGGTTGAAGAGAGGGCTGGGGAAGGAGAAGCCACCAAGCCCGACTCCATGGCCGATTTCTCAGAGGCTATGAAGTGAGAATAAGCAATGGCCATTGCGCTATAAATATGTATATAGAGAGGGAGAGAAGGTCAAAAAAATGTCGAGACTGAATAAAGAAGAAGAATCAATATCTGGGATTTGGATAAGCAATTGGAGGCTGAAATGGGTCAGAAGATGACGGAGAATAAAAAAGTAGGGTTTGGGGGTGGAGAGAACCCAGTTATTGAAGAAGCGAATAAAGGTGGAGAAAAATCTAAGGCGTAGATATTGAAAAGAAGAAAATGGAGAATCTGGGAACGTGTGGTGGTGGATGACTGAAAACAGAGGAGGCAGAGAGTGGAGGCGGACGGGCAAAATTATGGGCTGTTTGGTTATCGAGGAAGAGCATATATTGTAAAGGGAAAATGGGAGGGGGAGGAGGAAACGTGCAAGGTTCAAATATATTTTGTTTCAAAAAAAAATATATTTTGGGCGGCTATGAGTCGAGAATCTTTGTAACGCTGGCTGTTTAGTTGGTGGGGAGTTGTTGGCGGTAAGGAATTGTCGGCGGGGAGCAGGTGCGGAGCTGGCAATTTAACACTGGCGGTGAAGAGAGACGTTGAGCTAGTCGACTGCTCTTACCGCTGGCGTTGAGAGCCGTTGGTGCCTCGAAGACAGCGCCGACCGTTGCAGCCCTCCCTGCTGGCGACATTTTTCACGCACCAACAAAATTCCCGCAAACTACTACTCTCTTCTTTCTCTACACTTGTTTATTTTCTCCGAAATGGATTTTGATCTCAATTAGGGGGTCACGTATACCGAGTTGAGCAATGACATGTTCGATACGCCTACCTAAGAGCTATTCCCTCCGACCCAAATCTTTGAAGCAACAAGTCAAGAAAGTCCCATGCACACCGAAGACGTCGACGCGATGTCAAACCCCCGTGCTACCGGAAAGACGATTCCACGACCAAAAAAGGTGACACGAAGACTATGGAGCGTCAATGAGGATGAGCGTCTTGTTCGCGCTTGGATGGTCAATTTCTTTGATTCAATTCACGGGCATTGCAAACAAAACATCAATATTGGGGCCATCGCGAAAGAAGTCGGTTCCATGCGTGGACCCGATGATCCTTCGAGGTCCTTGAATTAGTGCAAGGACCATTAGGGCCAAGTCAACCCTAAAGTGACGAAGTTCCAAGGGTACTACGAACGGTGTGTGAAGGATCATAAGAGCGATCGGTCCGATGACGAAATAACGGCGTTGGTCGAGGAAATGTATATGACGAATAAAGGCCGCCCCTTTGTGTGAAAGCGTTGGTGGAGGCTCGTGTCCTCCTTCTGGATTATCTGTTTCGTTCCCCAATGTCCGTATTCTTTTTCCATTAATGAGTTGTAGTCCTTCCATTTCGTTCAATGCATCAATTTTAGGTAAATGTAGGTTTCATTTTATTTACGATTTTTTTCCGTCGTATTTCATCGGTTTGATTGTCGGGGGATATCCATTATTTAATTACGTGGTTGACTTCAACTTTGAATTGCATTTGGGACAAATTACCCTTCATTCCATCTGCCTTGATTTGCGTGACATAATTACAATACACATGCTAAACGGTCAAAATGCCCTTGGTGGGCCGACAGTTTTGTGGTTATGAATGCCAGCTCTTCCAGCAATTATTTTTACAATTCTCTTCCTCCAAGATCTCTCTTCCTCCAAAAAATCTCTCCAACTTTTTTTTCCTACACCGAAGCACTAATGGTCGGCAACGCAGTAGCCAACCCATGGCCACATGAGGAGGAGATGGTTTTGGTGCTCTGCTGGCTACACCACTCCCGTCCGGGGCCAAGTATCCGGTATTGGCTTGAAGTGTACGCCAACTACGTCCAAAATGCCTCGGCTGACGCCCCGCTGCGAACACAGAAGTAGTGTAGGGACCATTGCAGAAGTTCTCCGAGAAGTTACGTCGTTTCAATATAATTTACCGTGAAAAACTACATACTCGCCTTCCGGAGCAAACCGAAGCTCTACTTCGAACCATGGCTGCGGACGAGTATTGGACCCGACATCACCAACACTTCAAGATAAAGTGCGCAAAACCCCCAGCAGGCGATAAATAAGCCTACGACTTGGGACTCGGCCCAGTAACTCAGGCAACCCCCCAATGTCAGGTTGCAGCGTGTCAAACGAACATGAAACAAAACAGCACATTCTATAGCCAGGAATGCACTAGTTTGGGTCTCTTTGGAGTGGCAGAGCATTGTATTATTGATCCCCTGTGTGGGGTTTTGACCTCTGATTTGGTTTAATAAAAGCAGGCTTTGCTTTCGGAAAAAAATAAATAAAATGGATTGATGAGGCCAATCATAAAACAAAACAAGTGCTCTGTATAATTTCAAGCCTACTAAAACAACAGTGACAAGTTCACCTATTATTCAATCATGGCCAAAATTTGAGTAACTTAACAGAATATACAATACATGATCCATATAAAGTATACATGAAAGCTAAGCCAGCAAGTCTCTACAACTGACTTAGAACATCTCAGAATTAGTAATGCTATCTCGGGCCTGAAAGCCTTACAGCAGACATATAAGCCTCACTGTTGCAATCTGATGGCCCAGAAGAAGTGCCTTCGTCACTGATTGATTTGAAGAAACCTGAATAAAGACGAGAACCCATTTGAGAGGAGGTTGGTGGAGTCGGAATGTCACACATACCTTCCAGCATTTGGGCAACTTTGGTCATTGATGGCCTAAGAGACATATCTTCCTGTATACACCACAATGCAACCTTAACTGCATCAAAAATTCTCCCATCCTTGTCTCCTATCTTCAGCTTCGAATCAAGAAGGTCTCTCAATTTCCCTTCTTCCATCATCTTCACAGCATAGGTTGGGAAATGGGATTTCTCAGAAGTCTCTGATGGATCAAAGTTCTTTCTCCCTCCAATGATCTCCAGCAACAGCATTCCATAGCTATAAACATCACTCTTCTCTGATATTGCATAGTTTGTGATCCACTCTGGTGCTAAGTACCCCCTGGTGCCTCGTAATGTAGTGAACACGTGGCTTTGCTCTCTACTCATTAGCTTAGCCAATCCAAAATCAGATACCTTTGCTAAAAAGTTTTCATCAAGAAGCACATTTTCGGGTTTTATGTCACAGTGAACAATCTTTACATCACAATCTTCATGGAGGTAAGCGAGTCCTTTTGCAGTTCCAAGAGCTATGTTGAATCTTGTGTCCCAATCCAGCATGAGGCCTTCTTTTGCTCCTCTCTTGAAGATCCATCTGTCTAAGGATCCATTTCCCATGTACTCGTATGCAAGCATCCTATGAGTTCCTTCAGCACAAAAGCCTCTGAGCCTGACTAAGTGGTGGTGATGGATGCTTCCAATGATGCTTACTTCAGCTCTAAACTCTTTCTTCCCTTGACCAATGCCTTCAAGCTTCTTCACTGCAATTTGAGTTCCATCAGGTAGTACTCCTTTGTAAACTGAACCAAAACCTCCTTGCCCGAGCTTCACAGCGAAATTATCAGTTGCTGTTTGGAGATCCTTGAAGCTGAAACGAATTGGCATTCCAGATAAAGTCTCCAAGAAATTGTCCTCTTCTGAGGTTTCTTCTGGAAAGTCCGGCACTTTATTCTTTTTCTGATAGTATTTGAACCCACCAAAGAGGAGGCCAATGATCACAATGACCGTTGAAACAGCTATGATCACAACATAAGGGAAAGGTTTTCTTCCACCTGAATTCATTGCACCTCTGTTTCCATCACTCAATACCCGGACATAGGTAACAAAACTAGAGCCCGTATCAGAGACTTGGAAGCTCCCAATCCTGTCAAACGTATAACAGTTACCTGTACTGTTCTGGAAGAACAAAGCAAGGCATGAGCAATTGCCAAGGCAAGAGGCTTTGCAGCGACTCAAATCTGTTCTTGAAGAAGGTGATATGAATCCAAGTGCAAAATAGCTGAGCCCATCCCCAGCTTTCACAAGCTCTGTGGAGCCCTTGGAGAAACTACATGGAGATGCAATCCCGGTCTTGCAACCACGGGAGCTAAGACCTGAAGGGCACTGGCATTTGGTATTGGAACAAACATTATAAGGATCACAAGGCTCTGGAGTGCTGCAAGAATCTCTTGGTATTTTTATTGAAGATGGAGGATTTGACTCTCCCTGCTGGAGATTGAAGAAAGAGATGGTGCCATCGTTTCCCAAGACCGCGATCCAAGTGGTGTTTACATCAGTGTTGGTTGCAAAAACAAACTGTGAGACTAGACCTTTGTTTTGATCATAAAACCTCCACGAATTAGCCTTGAGAGAGGCTGAACTGACTACACCATCTTTATTGATGATGTTTCGGTTATCTTTTCCCATGGACCAGTAAGGCTGTGGGGTTGGGAAACCTGCAGAAAGAACCATATCCCCGGCCTTGATTTCAAGAACATAGCTTAGATTGTTTGAGCTAACATCACTTACAAGTCTCATTCCTTCCACAAACTCTTGGTCTGATATAAGGGTATTGGTAGGATGGCTGAAGCTTTGCCAAATTATTTCACCATCATTCCCAAGCAAAACCAAATTTCCCGAATCCTGCAATTCCATAGCTGAAACTCCTTTTCCAGTGTTGTCTATAGACCAAACCGTTCTTCCACCTGTTTGTAATATCACATTTCCATTTGCTTGGAACATGAACTTATCTGAATTTCTGACTGGTGAACCTCTATTTGCAGACCAGATTACTTTCAAGCTAGCCATGTGCATGACAACTAGTTCAAGCAATGTGACATCTTGGGCTGTTGTAGTGAAGCCGAATGAGAAAGCTGAGTTGTTAGATAAGAGAAACAACCCGTCATGATCCACCCAATTCATTTGGGAGCCTTGAAACCCTGGAAGTATCTTGCCAGTACTTTGCACACTAGCCACACATGTCTGAGACAGAAGTAGAACATAGAGGCAGAAGGAGCTAAAACAAGAAATGAAACCCCAAGTTCCCATGGAAGAGGAGCTAGATTTGGCCAAATCAGAAGTCAGGAAAGAAGATATTTGAGTAACCAAGAGAGCACGGGAATGAGGAGAAAACAGTCCTTCAAACTGCCCATACACAAATAATCTCTTTCAGGAAGCTGATTTGGTAATATTAAACTATACAATACAACACTAGAGTTCAAAATCAGCAAACCAAAACAAGTAGGTAAGAACAAATTCAAGAGTTCAACTTGTCAAAATTCAGAAAGAAAAAAAAAATAATTCAAGTATCTAAGACTAAGATGTAATGTATGAAAAAGACAACGGGCCAATAATGAAAAGGGGAAAAAATCTGATAATACATGTGAATTGGCCAATTGCAGGCTCTTTATTCTGATTTCTGAACTCTTTTAACTAAAACCCACAAAGCACCTCTAGAGTTCTCTGATGAAAAACTCTTGCAAGAAAGCCCAGAATTATAGAATCAAGCAAGCATATCAGAAAATAAGCACACACATCTGCAGAACTGGCAATTCAACCTAACTTCGAATCAGAACCAGCTCAAAAACGAAAATTTTAAAGAGGCGCAATCAGATGAAAATCATAAATGAAGTGGGTCAACAATGACAACTCTTGGGTACTCCTCACATAGTCGCAATATAGAGAAAAATGAGAGACCCAGAAAAATCAAGGCCTGAAAATCAAGTGGGCACTCTTCAATTTGATCATTAATTGAAAGCAAGCAAGTTGCAGAAAAAAGAGAGGTGTAGAAACATGTATGCAAGCAAGAAAGAGCAGGTTTAGAGAGACAGCTCAGCTCGTCGTGAAGCAATTAATGGAGTACACAATTGAGGGGGAGAGAGGGAGATTACAATACATGGTTGAGGCAGATGCAGAAGGAAGCTGAGGAGTTGCAGACATGGGTCTCTGTTTTGCGGCCGATTTGGTAAAATCTGTTCGATTCAGCTTCTGTACTAAATTCAAGCTCCGGAGAATCTGATGGTGAGGTATGATGAACTGTGTGAGTTGTTCCACTTTCTACCCTTTAAAGTTCGTAATAAGATATCTGGAACTGTCAAATAGAAGCACAGGGCTTTGACAGATCCAATACTTTATTTTTGTTGTTTTCCTTTCCTTTTTCTTTCTAGAAATAAATATTATTTTAATAGATATAAGCTAATAAGATAATTGTAATTCAATAATTGCAAGCAACTCAAATTAATGCCATTCTAAAACAGTGTAATATTTAAAAGTTTATATTAAATACTATAAAATGACATGTCATTTGATGGGAGCTATCAAGTACAAACTTTATTTCGGGTCAGAACGTAGAATCAATTTGGGTCATTGATTACTTAAATCGAATGACCATCGAAATTCAGGGAGGGGGTGGTGATTGATTACGAAATCAATTACAAGATATGTATTAAATCTGGGTCTTTAATTCTATGATCCAATGGCCCAGATTGATAGTTTGTAGTTCTGACGAAAGATAAAAGTTTGTACCTAATAGTAATCCGTCATTTGATAAGAGTATTTTCGATGGTAATCGTCTGGATAAAGACGAGTTAGGGACAATTCGTCCCCATTCTGTAATACAATAATTATTAACTAAGATGAAACAGTTGGTGACGATTGATGTTGATTTTTTCGGATAAGTTTGTCTACCCTTATTAACTAGGATGAAAAATATAAAACTAAGGAGCATGTCGCGGCTCTTCTTTTCTCCTTCTTGTGGGTTTCTACTTCGTCGTCGCATGTGGTCTTCTGTCCCGTTCTCATCCCACCTGCCACCTCCACACCGGAGCAGATTCCTCCATCCTCTCAGTTGCCTCTGATCCGGATCCCCCCTCAAAAAGACTGGTCGAAAAGCTTCAAGGGGATCTGTTCTCCCACCATCGCTCGTGATCGAGCACCACCGTCTCCGCCTTCTGAGCTACAACTGATTGATGTCCTGCATGAGATCTCTCCACAACCCCCCCCCCTAGATGGCAACGATTGAAACAGGATCGGGAGCTATCCGACCAATGGGTTTGGGATCCAGGAGGCGGGATGACAAGATGGTGTATCGTTCCACGACACCCTAGGTCGGCTTGCCCCGACGGCGTTCCAAGACAGCATGTCGATCGATCTCCTTCCTGCGAAGCATCCCCGGCTGCTCTGGACAACAGGATCGCAAACTCTATTCCTATGTTCGTCTTTATGTTTACTTGTTCGTTTTTATTTTGAATTTCTGTTTAGGACTTTGGTTATTCGCATCGGCCATCTTTAACACCTCCTCAGCCCCACCCACATACCTCCACTCCACATTTGTTATTTAATTTTCCATATTTGTTCTTCCATTTTGTGTATGGTTTGTAGGCTCACCGTAAGTGAAGGAGGATGAGCTTGATGTGGGTGAAGTTGTTGTCGTCGTCGAGTTTACCACCGCTGTTGTGCGTCAAGTAGATCTATTATGAAAATCAAGCAGATCTGTCACTTATAGATACCTTAGAACCAGCGCGAGATTCGTGGACGGATTTGTGAGATGAAAGATTCGAGTCACATCTGATTGTGGACAGCCGAAGACGATGGTAGTTGGAGGAGGAGATAGGTCTGGGACTCAGAGAGAGGCGTTGGACGATGTACACAAAGAATGAGAATGATGAGATGGACTAAATAAAATTTTGACTTTTTTTTTGTTCAACGAGGTTTATTATCCTCCCGATCCAAAGATTGGATACAGGGGACGCTGAAAAACAACCGAATTACAAATATTTGAATGGAAATACAAGAAAGCAATACAAGATTGAGCCACACATGACCAAAAATTAACAAAAACAGATTAGCCTAGATTAAAAACAACCATCCGAACCAGCAAGATGCAGCAAAATGCAGCAGCAGATTTGGAACGAAATGAACAGATATTTCCTGAGAAATAAGTCCCAGTAGCAGAGATAATGAAGCTGAAACGATTCTTGCGAGCCAAGTTCCCAAAGAGCAAAACCTGCAACTCACAATCTCAGAAAATACACCAAAGCGCCCAGACAAGAAGGTTTGATGACGTAGGAAAATTCTTCAAAATAGTATCCAGTAAGAAAATGAATGGGGTTTCTTATAGCAAACCCTCTCCTTAATCAGTGGCACTAACGCCACTAGAGGAGTCTGCAGAGTCTGCGCAAAGAACTTCATTTTCATTCTCATTCTCAGACTGCCAGTGATCTATAACTTCATTCTCCGCAAGCAGATAGTTTTTCAGTAGGAGCTCCCTGCCTTTGTTTCTCTGATACTATTTTTCTGAAAACCATTTTGTTTCCTGCTCTCGATTTCCATGGAATAAGACCTGTAATTGTTCTTCTAGATCCCCTTCCAAATTTCAGCGATTTCCAAAGAGACGAAAATAATAAAATGTGAAAGATAATACGAGTTTTTAGAGAAGGTAAATTTTCGATTGAAGCTTGTCGTGAACTTCGAGGTCACCAAATTAAACCAAATATGGTCTCACCATATTTGTTCACCATATGGTACTAGGTCATATTCGAATACACAATTATTATACAATTAAAACTGATTTCTTTATTAACAAAAACATAAAAGTTCATATATTATTTCTTTCGAGTATATTTGGGAGAAGAAAAAACATGATAAAAAAAATTTAGTCGGGAAGACTCAAAACTTGTACTTTTTAAAAGTATGAAAACTCATGTATCATTTCTTCCTAATAGAAAAAAATATATATAGGGTTAAATATTGAAACTTACCCTTACGTTTTGGTCACGAATACTACACTACCT
>JAYMTN010003160.1:0-10208 GCA_036897425.1 Erodium trifolium
AGTTAGGGTACTGAAGTGGCGTTAATCCAATAGTTAGGGTACTGAGGTGGAAATAACCCTTAATATTTTATTATATGTTTCTGTAACAGCAATAAATCCCAGTCAAAAGGTTCTATTTTCTTCTGTGTTTTCACTTTCAGAGAGAAGCAACAGAAAGTATAATACTAGCAGAGAGAGATCTGAGGTCGGTCGCTGAATTTCTTCCATTGCAATGGCTTCAAAGCTGCTGTTGGTCGTCGTCTTCATCCTTAATCTCATTGCCTTCGGATTGGCTGTTGCTGCTGAGCAGAGAAGAAGCACTGTAAGTCTCTCTGAGCCGAGCTGTTGCTAATTTTTGGTGCTAATATGGGTCTTAATAATCTTATGGTTTCTGGTTTTCTCAATGGGTTTTGTTTGTTTGCTAAGAAAATGTGGGAAAATGCAATAAAAGTTCAATCTTGTAACCTGTGGTAGTAGAATCGATTCTGTGTAGTCATTTATCTGCCACAAACTTGCTTTGAATCGATGAAGACATGGAAATTATGGGTCTTCAAAATCTTGTGGTTCCTGGTTTTGTTGATGGATTTTGTTTGTTTGCTAAGAAACTGTGGGAAAATGCAATAAAAAGTTCAATCTTGTATCCTGTGGTAGTAGAATCGATTATGTGTAGTTCACTTTCAATTTCCATGTCTTTTCCCCCAAATCTGGGCGAAATTTGTTATGGCAATGTCAGATCTGTTGTTGAAGTTGACACTCTTAGCTGAATCAATTGTGGCAATGCCAGATCTCTTTGGAAAATGTACTTAATCGAAGAGATGACACATAAAATGAGTAGAACGATTCTAAGCTTAAATATAGTTTCAACAAATGAAGAAGTGGTTGAGAATGTCTTAGAGCATCTCCAATGGCCTGGGGGATTCGCCTCGATTTGTCCAGCCTCCTACGGTACTATTAGGCAAGCGTATGGATGAAAAGCCAGTGTCGCATGGGAAGTGGCAACAACCATTTCTCCCCTTTTCATCTGCGTGTATGGGCAAAGAATCCTTCGCCCGCAAGGGTGGTGATTCGCCCCCTATTGGGGTTGCTCTTAGTGGTTATAAAGTTTAGAGCATCTCCAACGCTGTGGACAATTTGCCCAGCCTCCCACAGTGGTATTTGCACAGTGCATGAGTGAATAGCCACGTGTCGCGTGGCAAGTGGTCACAAGGTCCGGACGACGAATCCTTTGCCCAGCCAACCCCCAAAACCACATTTTTATCCGATTCACCCGCTGAATTCGACAAGCGTTGGAGCTGCTTTTACGGTTCATTGTGATTTCTAAAAAATGATTAGATTTAGAGAAGGTAGCGGATTATGCTTAAAATTTCCATTTCCCCTTTTAGAATCCCACAAAATTTACCCACCATGTTTCCTGTTTTATTTGTATTTCGATAAGGATTGTTACTTGCAACATGCTACTAGGAATCATGAAGTGTTTCATCTAGTGCACAACTTTACTATCCACCAATTAGCCAAGAAGATAGAGAATGAAAGAACGAATATTGTGTTAAACTGTGTAGTGGCATAGGCTCAATGGCTTGGCCTGATGGACTTTGTGTCTGCACACACCAAATGAAGTTCAAATTTGTGATTACGAGTCTTTGCTTACCATTTTGGGATCATTGCAAAAATGTACCGAGGTATTCACTATTATCAACTTACAGGCCTCTTCTTTGTTAGTTGCAAAAAAGTGTCTTGAACTTGTCTTTCTGTTGCAGTTTTATAAATTTGTTTCAAAATGATGATTTCACCCCTGAAAATTATATTATAATTAAAAAAATCTGAATTTTCTTATTCCTTAAATTTCTTGCTATTTGTACGGTATAAAGAGGAAGAAAATTAAGGGATATGAAAATTTCGATTTTTTTATTTCGATTTATTATTATTTTTTACATAATTTATAAGGGTGAAATCATTATTTTTATGCAAATTGCAACGATCTGCAAAAAATGAATACCTCATGGTACTTTAGCTTCATTGTGCAATATGAAAGAAAGAAACTTAAAAGTGTTGAAGAAGAAGTAGTTCTTATCTGATCAGTAAGATCTTTAGCATGTTTTCACTCACTGATTATGCACATTAAACTCCTTGACTCTTACCTAATTACTATCGAAATAAGAATTGAGTTTTTTCTTTTACAGGGAAGCCCTGTTCCAGACAATACCAAGGAGTATACTTACTGTGTCTATGACTCAGACATCTCCACAGGCCTTGGTGTGGGCGCGTTTTTGTTCCTCATGGCAAGTCAAGCTATTATAATGATAGCGAGCCGGTGCTTCTGCTGTGGGAGGGCTCTTAAGCCAGGAGGTTCCAGGGCTTGGGCAATCGTTCTTTTCTTAGTCTGCTGGTATAATTCCTCCTCCATCCTTTTTTGTGTTAAAAATTGTGCTCATTGAATCGTTTTGAGAGATAATTGCAAAAGAATTAGCATGAGGTGTCTACTTTTTGCAAAAAAGTGTCTTGAACTTGCATTTTTGTTGCACTTTGTATATAGGGCATAATTGCCAAAAAAAAAAAATTAGAACCTAAGGTATTCACTTTTTGCAACTTGAAGCCCTCTTTGATGATTACAAAGTGCCATAAACTTGTCTTTTTATTGCACTTTGTATACATTTGTTTTAAAATGACGATTTTACCCTTGGAAATTTAAATTTAAAAAATATAAGTATCTAAATTTTCACATCCCTTATATTTCTCACTCTTTACAGTACAAAGAGGAAGAAAATTAAGGGATGCGATTTTTTTTTTGTTTCTTAATATTTTTGAAATCTAAATTGTTGGGGTAAAATCGTTATTTTATGCAAATTGCAACAAAAAGACAAGTTCAGGGTATATTTTTTGCAATTAGCGTAGAAGAAGGCTACAAAAGTTGCAAAAAACGAATACATCAAGGTGCTTTTTAACAATTATCTCATGTGTAAACTTGTTTTAAAATGACGATTTTACCCTTGAAATTTTAAATTTTAAAAAGGGTTAATTGTCACAAACTACCCTAAAGTATTGTCCACAAACGAAAAAATGCATGGGTTTTTTGGACGTAGAAAGCTATGGGTTTTTTTGTTTGTTTATACTTGTTATTTTTAAAGGGTAAAGTCATCATTTTGAAACAAATTCACACTAAGTGTCACCAAAAGGCAAGTTCATAGCACTTTTATGCAATCATCAAAAAAGAGGGCTATGATCTGCAAAAAAGTGATTGCCTCATGATACTTTTTTTTTTTTTTTGCAATTATCCCTTGTTTTAAGGATTAGTTGTCTGATTGACACTTGTGATTTCTCCTTCAGGTTGTTCTTCATCATTGCAGAGTCGTGCCTGTTGGCAGGTTCTGTGAGGAACGCTTACCACACTAAGTACAGGGGGATTTTTGGCGGTGGAGACCTTTCATGTGAGACTGTCAGGAAAGGAGTTTTCGGGGCCGGGGCTGCTTTTGTGTTCCTCACTTCCATTGTCTCTCAGTTCTACTATGTTAGCTACTCCAAGGCTAGGGACTCCTTCCAGACATATGACAGAGAGGCCGGTGTGGGGATGGGAACCTACAAATAAGCTCGTGACTTAAGTGTTCTTGCAATTCTTTGGTCATGGTACTGAGTTTTGTTTTGCTTCTCCTATACAGATTGATAATTAAAGAGACTACTGTTTTGTTGTGTAAAAATGGTTTGTGACTATGGTTTTTAGAATGTAAGACACTTATTTTAAGACAGAGAGAGTTTTGAGGACAGGTCGAGGATATAACTATATCGGTTGCGTAAACCAATCTTGCATATCCATTTTAGCTTATATATACTTCTGGCCTCAAAGAGACAGAGCAGAACGAGCTTCTTCACTATCGGAAAGTTGTAGATCGGTCTTAAAAGTATTTCTCGAATAATATTCACAGGACTCTGAAAAAGGAGAACATATATAAGATAAGAAGAGATGGATAAACAAGAAAGAAGATATTGTCTTCAGTCTTGAACTTTTGCATGATAACAGCTTGAATTCAAGATCAAAAAGGTTGACAAGTTTCTGAATTTAGGTATGATATGTTTTGCCATGGAGGTGTGTGAAAGATTGGAATCATCAGCCGGACTTGGGAAGTATTTATTGGGCTGACTAGTTTGGGCCTGGAGGCCCAGTTCAGGCCCAAGACTCACAGAGAGATGGTCAAGATAGGAGAGTAGTAAAAACTCCAAACACTTCTTGGCTTTAGCAGAAAATGGAACAAAATAATTAGGTGTTTTCTATTACAAATAATTAAATGTTTGTGTCATGATGGTTGAGTTCATGTTATTGTTGGGAAGACCTAGTTGTTAATGTTGGGGAAGACCAGGTCCAAGGAGCATCAACTGAAGATATACAAATAGAACATATCTTAATTTAGAAGAGTAATCTAGTAAGTCATAAGTTCAATATTAACTTTTTATTTACTATTTAATTACTAAATATTTTTCAATGTAGGGATTAATATGTTATCTATAATAACAAAAACGTAAAAATAATGTAAGATAACATTACAGACAGTAATATCATAGAAAAATTGTAATGTCAATACCTCTTATTTTGAGAACATTTTTGTTGTCAATGTATACGATCATACTAATTAGTGTCTTATTCAATTTCTCAATAAAGTCATGATATTTATAACAGAAACATCTTATCAATAAATAAACTAATGATACACAAAATATCTTTGTCCCTGTCAAGGTTGTAAAAAGCGTTTGGCGCTAGTCGGACGGCGAAGACCCCTAGGCGCTAAGGCAAGGACTGAAAGGGGTTCTGGATTCACAATCCCCTCTGATCCCTCTCTCGTTAATGACGGACCTTCCTCATCCCTCGTATCGATAGGGACGCATCTCGCAATCCTTTTAATCATGTCATCGTGTGCTTTTTAACATGTCACATTCTATCAAACATAGGGAATATTATTAGTAAAAGAAGTTAAGCATGTACTATGGACTCCCAAATATTATCACCGAGCAACGTAAATCGGTAACGAGAGGTCCACAAGCTTGATTGATGGAGCAATAAACACGTACCCTTAACTTAAGGGTTTTTTTTTTTGGTACCCTATTCACACAAATATGGACTTGTGACCATCCACATTGTACTAGTTGTGAGGGTCGTGAGTGGCTTCATTTTGTGAAAGTTTGTAGCATGCCCATATGACCACCCTCCCATTAGGGCCATGGCCTTTGCGGACAATGGTGCATCCTAAAAGGTCCTACACTATCTTGGGTGGTCACATGTGAATTATTTAGGGACACTCTCCACATCAGGAACACTATAGGACCATTCCACTACTCTCCCCTAACTCTTTTTGGACGATCTTAATGGGCCATTTTGTAGGTCACATGTGAGCGTTAAAGTCTTTGTTCCACTTTGTATTGTAATTTAGGTTCTTTTTTCTTCTTGTTGCCAGTGTCATTTTCTTTCCACGATCTGAGAACATGGAGTGTACACTCCATATCCAACTTCAATTATTTGGGACACGGAGAAAAATCGTTACGTTAGTTATCTATGATCGCGTGTCTTAAAGAAATCTAACGGACCGGCACCAGAATGACTCGACGCGTCGTCGGTAGAGATTTTGAAGAACAGACCTACCAACGGTCGGCTGTCGATTGTAGTTGTTGCCCCATACTTTTCATCTTTTTGTTTCACCTTCTTTCGTCTCCCTTTTTTCAGTCTCACTTTTTTTTTCCTTTGTCTTTGTAACAGATGTTGATCTGACATTTTTTGTCTTTTCTATCGTCATCGGTGTGAATCTAGTTTTTTCTCCGTTCATCCCAATAGCACTGGTTTGATAGTTAAAAAGTTGGCACCGACATGAAACTAGTGTTTCTCTCCGTTCCTCTCAATGATCATATTGTTTTCTACTGGTGTCCGGAGCCGGTGGACGTTTTCACACCACTATAGGTACCAGTCGGGTGGTTGGGAAGGGTTGTTGGTAATGTTCTCCGATCGATGCCCAACCCTAGACAAATGAGAGCATTTTTAATGTTTGGCAATTAATATACGATTTCTTCTTGATTTCATCCACATCGTCGAGCTTTATCATTTGTTTCGATAGTTGGCATTGCAGGCAGTCCATAGTTTGGATGAATATAATCCATTGTCTTCAACCATTGTCTTCCCTTATAAATAACATGTACTTGTGAATCCAAAAATCATTCATTAGTTGTGAGAGCAGTGAGAAGAGAGTATTGTGGTTTTGGACGTATGCAAATTTCCGAACCACAAAAAATTCTTGTGTTCTTGTGTGATTGGTTATTTACTCTTGGTTACTTCTTGATTGATCATTATTTCACGTTGTTATACCCCTAACAGCTAGTATCAGAGCCCGGTTTGTGTCAAGTGGGACCAATGACAGAAGATGAGAAAGTTCGAGTCGACAAGTTCAATTAGAATGATTTTGGATTTTGGAAGATGCATATTGAGGATTACCTATACCAGAAGAAGCTACATGAGCCTTTGTCAGAAACTAAACCAGAGATGCTAAGTTCATCTGATTGGCAGTCGCTAGATAGACAAGCACTTAGTGTAGTGAGGTTGAAATTGACAAGGAATGTTTCCTACAACGTCATGAAGGATACGACTACCTACAGACTTATAAAGGCGCTATCAAATATGTATGTACGAAAAGTCTTTGCATCAAACAAGGTATATTTGATTCGTTAATTAGTTAATACAAAACAGGGGAAGGTGCTAGTGATACCGATCATATGAATTTTTTTAATAAGTGTCGGTGGACATTAAATTAGTTGATGAGGTACAAGCCTTGTTGTCGATGTCTTCGTTACCTGATAGTTGGTCAGGAACTGCTACAACGACTAGTAGTTCATTTGGATCTACTAAGCTGTCGTTCAAAGGGATAAGGGACTTGATTCTCGAGGAATATATTCATAGAAGGAATTCTGGAGAATCATCAGACTCGTGTTGAACGTGGACGGAAGAGGTAAGAACTCTGAAAGTGGGAAGAACAAAGGGCAAGGCAGATCGAAGTCAAGAGGAGAAGGAACTCTAAAAGTAGAGTGTACATGACTTGTTTTGCTGCTTGAAAGGCACTTCAAATGTTGCATTACATTTCAAGAAGAAGGATGTGATCTTAAAATGGTTTTCTGATGCAGACTTAGTGGATGTTTGGATACAAGGAAGAGTTCTACATCATATATCTTCACTTTGAAAGCGGCATGTCAGTTATTTGGATGTCTCGATTACAGAAGAGTGTTTCTCTTTCAAACATTGAAGTAGAGTACATGGCTATTTTAGAAGCCTGAAAAGAAATGATTTGGTTGAGAAATTTCTTGGAGAAGTTAGGGAAGAAACATGCACTCAATGCTTTGTATAGCAACAGTCAAAGCGTAATTCACCTCGTCAAGAATCTTGTGTTTCATGCTAAGACAAAGCATATTCAGTGATGATATCATTTCAATAAGGGGTTAATGAATGATGGTACTTTGTTCTTAAAGAAAATCCTTGGGTTAAAGTATATTGTAGATATGCTGACAAAGTTGGTTAGACGGGGAAGCTGAAGTTATATATAACTTCAACATAACCTTCATGGTTAGGTGATGGAACACGTTACACTCTTGAAAAAAAAAACTTATTGATGGATTATTGGGGTGTTACTGGAATTACATGAGGAGTGAGTGAAGACATTCGTGGACAATCTCTAAGTGGGAGATTGTTAGGGTTGTGGAAACTTCCTATTATTTTTAGGATAGTCCTCTTCTTCCTAATAGATTTAGGTAAGAGACTTGAGTAGGTAATCAGAAGACATTTCTTATTACGATTGAAAATATAATTTCAACCTATGTACCCGCTGTCTTCCTCTATAAATATCATGTACTTGTAAACCCAAAAATCATTAATTAATTGTGAGAGCAATAAGAAGAGAATAGTATATCGTTGACGTTGACAAATTATCGAACCACGTAAATTCTTGTGTTCTTATGTGATTATTTTATTTTTCTTGGTTACCTCTTGCTCGATCATTGTTACACATTGTTATACCTCCAATACTAACCTCTTTTTCGGAATTCTTTTTCAAAGTTGGTGATAAAAGGCCATCAAATTATTTCAGGCTACTCTCAAGGAAAGTCACTCTTTCAGGCCAAGCCAGTTTTAGTATGTTACTTAAAATATTATGAGTATCCCTGTATTTTAAATTTTAATATGTTTATTTAAAATATTATGAGTATTCCAAAGCAACTTCTATTATTTTCTTGTTTTTCTTTTCTCTTCAATCTTTGGCCCTATAATTTTCCCTTCAGATATTCTTAGGCTTTTGGTTTTAATAAAGTAGTACTTTTTTGCTGATAACTTTTTTATCATTAAAAATCGAAGACAGTACTTCTTTTGTAATGATAAATTGATAATATAAGTGAAGTTAATTTTTCTAATAACAAATGCAATTTGGAGGTTTAGTATAATCAAACATTGATATAATATATGCATACAACATGCATTTGCTTTAAAATTCAATACCATGCAACATTATTATTGACTTACAAGTGCTAGCTGATTTTTAATTAATGTTGCAGAAGCATGTTATGTATATGTCACCATTATAACTTGAATGAATCCTTTTTCATGCTTGAACAGGCTGTGGGGAATCAAGACACGTGGTGTGTCTACACTATAATTAAAAGAATATGTTAGTTTATTTTAATTTTTAAAACCATATCAAAGTTATTTTATTTAAGCATATACGATTTGGTCATTAATAATTAATAATTTAGAATAAGAATAGTGGAAACCATATGAAGCAAATCAATGGATGCGTGGGTGCGAAGTGGGCAGGATGGTTCCTTTCATTTTCATGCCATGAATTGATAATCACACCTTCTCGATATTTACTTGACATAATATTGTAGTTTTGACTTTTAAGTTCAGTTTAGGCGCTAGTCGAAATGTTAGAACCTTTTGAGAATTAATCGGAGATTAAACGGAGATTAATCGGAGATTAACTCAATTAATCGAGAATTAATCGGGTCGGCCAACAAGGAAATGGGGCCTAGGCGGGACCTAGTCGGGATTTTTAGAATACTGCTCAAAACAAATTATGTTCTTAGTTGGTAAGAATGTGCTTTAAAAAATAATCGAATCGGATTAATCTTACCAGATATAATCGATCTTCTAATTACTAAATTTGATTCATTATATATCATAATTTGAATTGTCATCCACACATTCTTCGTTTTAGACCTATAATAGCTTTAACATTAGAGTTTTGCGATATTCAGGCAGAGATGTAACTAAGTTCATGAAGTTAGACCACCCACAGTGGGTTTTCTGCGCGACGAATCGATAACTTTTAGGGGGGGAAATTCAAAAAGTCATGATTCTTAGGTTTAGACCGCAAAGCCCGTCGAGCGTCGAGCGTCTATTCGGATCTAATGTCCGATTCTCTTATGGGATGAATAAAATTTCCCTCCGAAAACAACAATATCAAAATGGGTTGATATGTTTCGCCTCCAAAAACAACATTTACTTGAACTCATTGTTTCAAAACTTTTAAGTAAATCTGACTTTGACAGTTCTCTCCAAACTCATCTATGTTTCACCTGAACAAGACCATAAAAACAACAATATCAAAATGGGTTGTTTTGGAGGTGAAGCATATGGATATTTAATAGTGACTATTCTATTAGAAGTAACCTTATGAACTCAGAAATGGTTTCTTATCTAAACTGTCCTTTAAGTGGTACGAAAGGGTGAGAAACACAAGACGTTAATAAACATTAATCCAATTGAAAAATATAAAGGTATCCAAGAAAATGATCAAACTTACTGACACATCCATTCTTTCACACACTGTTTCTGCAGTTTCTATTTCAAATTATAATTATTTGTTAAAGAACCAACAATCTCAACATAACACATGCTATATTATCACACTAGATGTGATCTTATGTTAACTATTAATTAAGTACTTGCACTATTCACCAATGCACAATACAAACCAGTACATCAACTCTTGGTTATCGAATTGTGGATGAAATAACAAACGGTTACATAATAAATGGAAAATAGTAGAAATGATCCTCGTATTTAAGATTTTGCAACTTTTTTTTATCGGCAAAGCATATTTAAAAACCCTGCTCTTTGAAGTAAAGAGCAGGGGTGGAATGGAATACAACCTAAGAGCAATCCCGAAGGATCCTCAACCAACAACAACATACAACACCAATTACAACCAGCCAAGACT
>JAYMTN010003161.1:0-10208 GCA_036897425.1 Erodium trifolium
AATGGCAACAGCAGCAGCGTCGCCGCCTCAACATCCACGAGTATCAGGTTCTGCCTTCTCTTCTGCGTCTATTTCGTTAGATTTCTGTTTGGCTGATGAGAAAAATAAAATAGAGAGGGTAAGCGTGGTATTACCTCGAGTCCTGAAGGATTCCTTTGTCACTTCGGGTGATAAACACATGATCATGTTGACTGATCTGTAATGTATTTCCCGTTTTCTGTTTGGATTCCGAGAAAAATAAAGACGGGAATCGGTATTAAGTTTTGATTTTCAATCTGATTCTGGTCTCATTTTTGCCCCTTCAAAGGAAAATCACCAATACAGCTGAATGAACTATTAGGGTTGAGCTCATATTTGTTCTATATTTTCCTGGTGTAGTAATCCTCCATTTTATTCTCATGTAAATGGTATTAACGTTGACTTGTTTGTGGTTCTGTGAATCAGGGGGCTGAGTTGATGGGAAAGTATGGAATTAATGTTCCAAAAGGAGTGGCCGTTTCTTCTACTGAAGAAGTGCGGAAGGCTCTCCAGGATGCATTTTTGAATCAGAGTGAGGTAGCTGTTGGTGCTGACCCTCTTCTTGTTGCTAAATATCAGTTTCTCTTGGATTATTCTTACAATATATAAAGAAGGAGAAGAAACTCACTTGTAATAACCTAATTGTTTCTCTGGGCCTTTTCTAACATGTAAAGAAGAGTCAGATACAGTACTCAATGGTACAAAGTTAATTGTTTTCATGCCTGCACACTCAGTGGTTTTGTTACCCCAAAACGAAAGCAACCAATATGGAAAGGGGAAAGTGCAATGGCTAAAATATGGCTCGCATTATAGCAAAGAAAGTCGAGTAATTCTAATTGTTGTTCTGAACCGCTGGTATGGTGCAGGTAGTGGTCAAAAGCCAAATTCTAGCTGGTGGGCGAGGACTTGGAACATTTAAAAGCGGGCTTAAGGGTGGAGTTCACATTGTTAAGAGGGAACAAGTTGAAGAATTAGCTGGTACTCAAAACTGTCTTATACCCTTACGTACTTGTTGGTTGGTTGTTTTTGTTAGCCTTTTCCCTATAACTCTGTTGATATTATTAGATCATAGAATCATGACAAGTTCCCTTCCGGAGAATTATTTTTTGAACAATTTAATATAAGAAGATGCACTAATGATGAACTGAAACATAACACTTGGTCGTTTTGCACATTATGTTATTTTCGAAAGTATAGTTTCATATTCTGGGATCAATTATTGCTTGGTTTACATTACTAAGCTTAAATGTTATATAAAAACAACTATCATTTTACCATAATCTTTACTCCTACTTTCATCTTATACTATCAATTCATGCAGGGAAAATGCTCGGGCAGATACTTGTTACCAAACAAACTGGTCCCCAAGGAAAAGTTGTCAGCAAGGTCTGGCTTTGGCCCTTCAGCTAATAGATTACTTATAATTGGCATCATTTTGATAGAATATACTTATTTGGGTAGCAATAAGTTGGATATACTTTGCAGCTTTGGCTATTAGTTTTGCTGCGTTGCTTGTTTTTATTCTTCACTAAGGAGGATTGGCAAGGAAGCTAGTATAAATCCATCAACTATTACCCTTTTCGTGATTGTAATGCAAATATATTCATGATTCCCTTTAGGTGTTTTTGAGAACTTCTTTTCTTAAGTAGATTAAAGCGGAGTTTTGCGACATGCATGTACTGTTATTGCTTGATTTACTTACGTATTGGTGAACAATGATGTTTGTGTGAATTCCATAATAGATCTTTTTTAATGGGCTAGGATATTATAGTTCTCGTTGATGGGAGTAATAAGTGTACATTGTTTCAGTGCTCGTTGGCTAATTTTCCAAGATAATCTGAATCATCTGATAGTTCTTTCTTGAAGAATTTTCACGAGTGGCTGGCAGAGTTATGTGCTTAGAGTAATAATTACACAAGCATTCTGATAGAAGGAAAATACCCTTATCTGGCGTCTCTTTCTATATTTCATGTGATTTTATTGATCATGTCAAGCTGTTTGGTTCCTAGCCTATACTTCTGTTTCCAAAAAAGTGCTCATGAATTTCAGTGTTCATTTGGTTGTTTTCTTCATACAGGTTTACTTGTGCGAGAAAATGTCCCTCATCAATGAGATGTACTTCGCTATAACGTTAGATCGCAATACTGCTGGCCCTGTATGTTTACACTGGAATGCATAATCTTTACATTTTCCTGTGAATGGGGCTGTCTATCTTTCATTCTATAGTATCATTCTCTTTCAAAGATGCTTATTTGCCCATGTTGTTTTCTAGCTTATAATTGCTTGTAGCAAAGGAGGAACCAGCATTGAAGACCTTGCAGAGAAATATCCTGACATGATCATAAAGGTTATCTATATTATTTATAGTTATGATTATTTTAGTCTTTAATACATTAGTCTTTTTCTTTTGCTATATCATTGTGTAACTGATTAATTATGTTTGCTTTTCATAGGTACCTATTGATGTCTTCCAAGGAATCACTGACGAGGATGCTGCAAAGGTTGTCGATGGTTTGGCTCCTAAGGGGACTGATAAAAAAGATGCTATGGAACAAGTGAAGAAATTATATAAACTTTTTTGTGAAAGTGATTGCACCTTGCTAGAGGTGAGATTAAACTATTACATTCCATGAATGCTATTGATAATTTTTTTTTTGTAATTTTAGGTGTTATTTTTTTCCATGGGGTATTCTGATCTAAAACCTTATATTTTTGGCAGATCAATCCTATGGCAGAGACTTCTGATAATCAGTTGGTTGCTGCTGACGCTAAGTTGAACTTTGATGACAATGCTGCTTTTCGTCAGAAGGAGATATTTCAGTACCGTGATCCATCACAGGAGGATCCTCGAGAGGTATTTACTATTTAAGTACTTGTCAATATGAAATGTATGTCTCAAGAATCAATCTTCTAGGTTTTTAGACGTATTCTGAGCTGACGAATATTTGTGTAGTCCACCATTCAAAATAGGTGTTCTACTTTGTTAATTGAGAAGTTCCAAAATAAGTGTTCAAAGCCTTTTTGAGGAAGTGAATTGTGTATTGAATAGCAGTAATATCTTTTATGAGTTAGTGCTGCACTAGTATATATAGGCAAGGGGTGAAAGATGGGGATATAGTGGAAAAGTGAAGCACTAACTCCACTTAATTTTGAAATGGAGAGAATATATATTTATATTTATGCTATTCCCGTCTCTTGTAACAGGTTGCTGCTGCCAAAGCTGATTTGAACTATATTGGATTGGATGGAGAAATTTGTTGCATGGTGAATGGAGCCGGATTGGCAATGGCTACCATGGATATTATTAAATTGCATGGAGGAACCCCTGCCAACTTCTTAGATGTTGGTGGCGCTGCTTCTGAAAACCAGGTGATGTTTTAAATTAGAGTATTTGGTGTGATTGACTCTCACTGCCTATAATTGCAGCCCATTCCTTCCATTTGTTTAGTTGATGAAAGTGGTATATTGGCTTCTTTGTTATGTCCAAATAAGTCAGATAGTGTTATTTAACTTATTTCCTTTCTGAATCCATCATTCTTGCACTTAAATGCTATTCTGGTTCATTTAAGTGGCCATGCTCTCTAATAAAAAAGAGGAGTTTTGGAAAAACCTTATGGTTGCATTATTGCATTGTTGACAATCGGTTGCTCGAAATAAATCTTCTTTATGCTCGTTTTCTAATTCATAAACTTTGTGAAGCAGGTGATTGAGGCTTTTAAAATTTTAACTTCTGATCCGAAGGTAAAAGCAATCTTGGTCAACATATTTGGAGGAATAATGAAATGTGATGTAATTGCAAGTGGAATTGTCAATGCTGCCAAAGTGGTGAGATCATTGGTTTGATTATCAAATGCTAATATATATGGTCCCTTGGATTTGAATATCTTCACTTCCACCATTCAAGTTATTTAAATTTCATACTTAATCTGTGGAATTATTTTCAAGGTTGCACTAAAAGTACCGGTTGTGGTTCGACTGGAGGGGACCAATGTTGATCAAGGAAAGAGAATTCTAAAGGTAAACGAAACTTGGTCTGAAATTGAACCTCGTTGATTCCTTACTCTTTTTGAGTTTCCAATTATAATGAAAATATAACTGTAAATTCCTAATACGTGTGCAGGAAAGTGGCATGACTCTTATCACAGCAGAAGATTTGGATGATGCTGCGGAGAAAGCAGTTAAAGCATTATCCAGTTAAGGAAATTCCTTGGTTAACATAAAATTTGATTTTTGTTCATTTTCTTCCATGAACCAAGGGGATTTACTCCTGTGTTTTGTTCCTGGAGATGATATTTGAGAATCGGTATGCTGGTTCAAGCTGTAATTGTTGCCAAAACTTTTGCAATAAGGTTGGCACTTTCAATCACATGAGAAATATTCTTTTGGCTTCATAGCAAAATGAAGTTGGTTTTTCTTCAGTTTGTTGTGCCATGCTCATGTACATGTTTTTCTTCTATTTGTTGGTCAATAATACATCCATACATGGCTGTGAATCCTGTGACATGATGGAGAATAGCATCAGATCTGAGGAGGATCGCTAGGGTTAGGTTAAGAGGATGAGGCTAGAGGGAGAGTGTAGAGAGGAGGAAGAACACAAACATGAGAGATGTCAAATGTGGCATTCTATCTCAGCCATTTGCACTACATACAATATAAGGGAGATGAAATGGCCACGGGCTAGCTTAAGGCCTATGAAAACTATTGCATACGTAGAAACATCATAGATAAGGCCCAAATCCAAAAGCATGCTTATCATAATCTCTTTCTTCAAAACTTCATGTTCTCATGAAGTGAAGCCGAAGTTTGGAAATTGGGGTTAGAGATAGTAAAGAATCAGGACTATTGGACCAAGATTTAAGTTGCTGCTTGGTTACCACGTTTCACCCTTCGACGATCAAGGGCCATGACCGGAACGAACGTCAGGATCAAGGATTGGTAGGGGAGATTGAGCCACGATCAGACCAGTATGAGGCTTCAGTTGCGAAACATGGAAGGTTGGATGAATCTTGGCATCTGCAGGCAGGTTGAGGTCCAATCTTTAGAATGATTTTATATGGCCTGAAGAAACGGAGGCGTAGTTTTTGAGATGAACGACGAGCGACCGAGCTCTGACGATACGATTGTAACTTTATATAAACCCAATCGCCCACAAAGTAAGTACGCTCAAAGGGCTTGCGGTCGGCCCGAGTCTTCATTCGAGTATGCGAGCGTTGTAAATGAAAGTGCAGTAAACGATAAGCTTCCTCTTTCGTAGAAAGACCACGATCAACTAAATCCGAACTAGAAGTGCCCTTGAGGTAAGGCTGGTGTGTTGGTGGAGCTTGTCCATATAAAGCTTAGTCCGGAGATTTCTGGATAGTCGAATGAAAGGTCGTGTTATACCAGTCACGAGGGCATTCAGAACACATACATTTGAGATGAATCTACAAGCAACGATTGACCACCTCTGTTTGGCCGTCCGTTTGAAGATGATAGACCGTGTATAATTGCTGAGTTGTGTGTTGTAAATGGAAGAGCTCACGCCCAAAGAAAGAGACCTTGTCCCTATCTCTAATGATAGAGTTCGACATCCCATGAAGGCGAAAAACTATATCCAAAAAATCTTGAGCTACCACAGTCTTAGAAAAAAGATGTTTTAATGGAATGAAATGAGCTACTACAATCCTAGTAAAAATCTCGATGCAACGATTGCCGTCTAGTCATGGGAATTTCAAGCCCCCGCATGCGGTTTCCTTTTTGAGCCCCGTCCCGTCCGCCATCTCCACCATCGCAGCGGACCCCCTCATCCTATTTATTGCCTCCCCGTTGCAAAGTCCGCCATCCAGCCACTGTCCACCCGGTGCAATGGGGACCGTGGGCCCGCCAATCGACAATGTCCTCCTCCCAAGTCGGGTTTGCCGCCACCCATACTGCTGCGAGCCGATCACAGAAGCCTGGGATCTCCGGCCTCCATGAGACCGATAGGGCAATACGGGGTGTCTCAAAGGTGCTACACCCCGTCCCCTAGGGAACTGAAACCACCCGTCCCCCGACCTCCTCCTTTCCCTAGCATACTCTTTGGACGACTGTCGAGACACCACATGCCAGTTCAAGTCGAGATGACGAAAGCATTCTAGAAGTCACGCGCCAATTACAGAGAGAATATGGAACCACCCCTACTTTAGTCCTTGGTAACAGCGGACATGTTGTTGTAGGACCAGTATTCCGACCGTCATCGGAATTTTAGCAAGTGTTTTCCGTTTATTTCCATTACAGTCTAGTTTGTATGATCGTTTGAAAAGGTATTTCAATAAAATTACTGCTGTTTGTGCTAAGAAACAATAAATTAACCGACGTTTTTCTTTTGAAAAAGTATCAAGCTAGATCGGTTTGGAACTGAAGTCAACCTTTGAGCTCTTCATCTACCTAAGTGGGTCTGAGACTTGTTTCCTGACCCGTGCTCAACCCTATACGAGATAGTCATTTCTTTCACCACCCTTAACGATGATTGACATTATTCAAACACTAACACATACTATAGTACAAACCACGAGTCATTGAAGAATGACACAACTCCGACCACTCCTAGTCCTACTTCATTTGGCCAAGGCAAGTTCAATCTTGTTGGCAATGGAGTAAGCAGTGGACTGAATCGTAATCATGGGATTAACTCCGATGGCACTCGGCAGAACACTCGCATCACACACATACAAGCCTTGCGCCTCCCAACTCTCCCCATCCTCACCCACCGCACCTTGCTCCTCACTAGCCCCCATCCTGCAACTCCCCATCTGATGAGCCGAGCAGTACATCGTCCACCGCTCCTCCCTCGTCGCCATCCCCCCCGCTGCCTCCACCGTCTCCAGGAACGCCTCCACATCCTCCGTGCACTTTATCCTCTGCCCGTCGCTCCTATAGGTCCCCACCTCCACCGCCCCCGCCCCTACCAGAACCCTTATGGCCTGCCTCAGCCCATCCCTCAGGTTCTCCCTATCGGACCTCGTGAACCTGTATTTGATCTCCCCCTCCTTCTTCACCTCTCCCGACCCTTTGTCCCTCACCAGCACGAAGAGATGGGCAGTTCTTGAATACTTTACCATCCTCTCCTTCATGTCCTGCCCTGAAACCCAGGGAGATAGGGCCGCGAAAGAAGCAGGTCCGATTGCAGGGGTTTCTATTATAACCCACGACTTTGTGTCCTCTGAGACCATCTTGTGGATTGAGGTTATGAGCCCTCCTTTGTGGACTCTCCCTGTGAATTCGGATATTTGTTCTGGGAAGTATCCCCATACGAGATTTGTTGGGTGGAGATGAAGGTTTGTGCCGATGTTTGGGTTGCTCAAGCCGCTGGATATCAGTAGAGGAGGCGTCAACAGAGCCCCGCATGCTGAAACTGTGACCCTCGCCTCGATTCGGAGCTTCCTGGTGATGTTCTTGTTCGTGGCTGTTGCTGTTAATCCCAAGCACTTCTTTGGCTTAGCTCCGTTCGGGTTATTGGCCAGTATCAATCTCTCAGCTTTGCATCCGCTGAGGATGACTGCGCCAGAGGACACAGCATCAACAAGCCAGGTTGAGTCTGTTCCCTTTTTATCTCCTCTGCTACAACCATAACAGCATGAGCCACAGTAATGATCGGCTGATGAGTTTCTCGGAACAGGCTCAACTTTGAGCCCCAGATTCTCACACCCTTTTCTCAAAACCTGATTCTGAAACCCTTCCTCTGTGCAGCCCTCGGTTACTCCAATCCTCTCGCACACAACGTCCATGGCGGATTGGTAGTCCGAGCTTCCAAACAGGGGAAGCTTATGGTTCACAGACCAGTCCATGAGGAGAGTCTCCTGTGTTCTGATGGATGCAGACCAGTTCACGGCAGAGCCACCGCCTACGGTGGCACCGGCCAGTAACATAACTTTGCCATCAACAGTACCCAACAAGCCACCAGCTTCATACAGCTGAGCCATGGAGGGGCCTTCGAGGGCCGAGTAATCTTCGGGCACAAAGTAGTTGCCTTTCTCGATGACGACCACTTTGTGGCCTGACTTTGCAAGAACTGCAGCAGCAACACCTCCACCACAGCCGGAGCCGATGACAATGACATCGCATTTGATCTTGTAGAGGTTGTGCTCCGGGACTTCAGTGACTTGAAGACCTTTCTCGGAGAGAGACTGGACAAGGGTGAAGTCATTTTCGTAGGTAAGCTCCACAATCCCTTTCTCCAGAGGCCTCTCCTTGAGAGATGGTTCTGTGGACTCCTCCTTGATGTCTACTTGGTACCCAATTGCTTCCCAATGTGGGTTTTTTGAGTTTTCATCAGTCTGGAACAAATGGAGAAAATATATAAGCTCAACAATTTCAATCAATCATTTAATTTGGTTAATTGAATGCTACATGAACACAATACACTAGAGTGGGTAAGAGAAGGATCTCACCCTGGAGAAGAAGACAAAAGAGCAGTAGAGTTTGAGCAAGACAAAGACTATTCTCAAGGGAATCAAGTTCTTCTCCCTTGACCATTTCTTGAGAATCTCTTCTCTCCCCTCCAATGGAAGCTCAGAGAAGTTGTGAAGGAATGGCCAGTTCCAATCAATGGAACAAAACCCACAAAGCAACAGTGTCCCCAACCTGAAAGAGAGGATCCACAGAACCAAACCCACCAGGAACAAGGCCTTTGGTTGACTCCTCTCCACAATAAGCTCTGCAACCTGTCCTCCACCATTATCCCCAATCCACAAAACAAAAATGGTTACATTTTTAGTATGAAACAATCACACCCAGAAAAGGAAAAAAAATTGGAAAAAAATAGGACCTCATCAGGAATAGGATGCTGAGACCCAGAAGCAGAGAAGAAGGAATGGAGGGGTTGGTCATGTGGGTATTGTTTGGTGATGAAATCAAGAGGAAGGGGGGGTATAAGGGTCTCACAAATGGAAGAAAGTGATTGAATTTGAGCTGGGGAGAAGCCATGGCTGTAACAGAGCTCCTTTCTTCTTCCACCTCTCAACAATGGATGAGGAAGGGGCCTCTTCTCCTCTCTCCCATTCAACATTGTCTCTCCACTTTTAATGCTGTGTTTGTTTTGTTTGTTCCTGAAATATTCACAACTGCAACAAGATCCCTTATATATAGGAAAAATATTAAAAGGAAGATAATGAAACTAGTGACAGAGGAGATGGGGAGTGCTACTCCGAGGCATTGGACTCGTCCTTATGTGTTTCTTTTGTACCCATTCGATTTTCATCCACTCTCCTCACGTGATCTCTTCTCTAACTCCAATCATTTTCTAATTCTTCAATTTTATTTATTAAACTTGACTTGATTGTTTGTTTTGTTGATTGATGCTTAAATCTAGGAACTAGTATTAGATGAAGTGAATTTCAGTTAGACTTGGCTTCTAAAATATCAACTAATTTCTCAAAGTATTTTTTTTTTAAATAAATAATTTGGAAACTATAAATTGATTGCTAGGTGGGTGCATCGCGTGTTATGTGTTTAGCGTGAAAATTCATCATGTCGTTACGTATAGTTGGTTTGTGTAATATGACACGTGATATTACAGAATATAAGTGATGACTGGAGATGATTATGGGTCAAATCCCTCTTTTACATGTATAAGGACACGATCATTAGCAGTATAGTAGACGGTTAAGTACCGGTCTGTCCCTCAGGGAATAGATGCATCATTAGTATTCTCGCTAAAATCAGGGGACGTGAGTTGTCACTTCCACATCCTCGAAAGAGATTGATTTTAAGGATCATGATTGTACCTTTCCAGAAGCTTCGTCGCATTGGGGATGTACTTCTCGTGCCTCTCTTCTCTACCTATCTCCTTGTTCCTCTCCGTTTCTTTTTCCCTAAATAGACCAGACAATGGCGTCATTCTCGTTCGCATCTCTGCTAGGTTATCCTTTGCTTCTTCAGATCCAACTCCTCCTCTGTATCCTTTAGTTCTCGGAACCTGCGCTCAAATGGAGCCCAACGCCACAACCCGGGTGGGTCAAGCGGGCTGCAATTTTAATTTTGCTATGGACTTTTGTTATTACATTTTATTAGAATATATATGATGTTTTTAATTTTAGAGTGAAATGCATATTAATATTTGAAATGAAGTCTTTTTTAATATATTAGATATTGTATAATTATGTGTTGGATGATATTTCAGATAAAATAATATATTTGTGTAATATATATTTGTTAATAATAAAAAATAATAG
>JAYMTN010003162.1:0-10207 GCA_036897425.1 Erodium trifolium
GTGTTCTTCATCTTATCTCTTGTGTTCTTGAACAATTTGAAGAAGAATGTGCATAATTTTCTACATAGTTTTTATTCGAGCAGCCACCTTCAAGAGTCCGATCGGAGGTTCATCCAAAGTTCGATGAAACTGATAATTGGAGTGAATGTTCTCCACATATGGGTATTCAAAGTTAACGGTGAAATTTTCATTTCAACGGTTCGTTGTTCAGATACACGAGCTGCAAGTTCAACCACTTGAACAAGATGGTAAGAAACTTATGCTGAAATTTTTATCTTGTGATTTCATACTTTGGTAGTTGATTCATGGTTTAATGGTCTATTTGTTTTGTTTGATTATTCCGCTGCGTGTTAGTTCCTCCCAAACCATACCAAGAGACCCAATAGTTACCTTTGTACTACGGCGATATACTATACAGTCACAGTAGTTTGCATCCTGAACGATCAAAAATGTTGGACATCAGTGATGGTCCTTACATGAGTGAATGTATTCTATGTCGTCACACATGTTACATATTGTGCGACAATGTCATATAACGTTGCACAAGTTACTATCTTGGGCGACTTTATTTTATATTTAGTCGCCCAAGTGAAAATTTGGTATAATCAATGTCACATGTCATCACCTAGTTCGCCGAGGAACATCGAAGGCTGCTCGTCAGAGGTTAAGTGGTGTTGTAAAGGACCTTTGATATCGCAAGTCGTGGAAGAAGCATCGATAAAGAAGTTGGAGGCTTCTTAATGCAATGGGGTGAGACCAACTTCAGATGAGCGATTGAGACAACCCATCAAAGGCCCATTCTGGATGCCCTAATACATTTATGAACATATTTATAGCCTAGATGACGACTGTTCTTTACAAGACACACTTGCACGACTCTTCATGACATACATGAATTTTGACTTTCTAAGAAACAGAACGTTCGTTACATAAACTTACACCAACCAATTAGTTGCACACTTGTCCTCGTTTGTACTGAACTGGCTCCTTACTTCCACTTAAATTGATCCCCTTAAATTGAACTGGCTCCTTACTTCCACTATGTTGCTTCAAAATTTCAATCATGTTGAGAAGTATGTCTTTCCGTAACTCGCACTTATTTGTATTCTTTTTTGCTCAAATTGCAAGTGCAAAAATTCTGATCTCATTTGATTCCTTTCTTCACCCGTCATCGTCAACCACAAATTTTTCTCAAGTGGAACATTAAGATTGGGCAAAAACTAGTTTTTTTTTATCAGCGTAGTTTTATACATGTCCCTGTCCAAAAATGGATTCAGGGTAGCATGTAAAAATGAACACAAAAACTTAATCCGTAAGGCTTATGTGCCAAAACAATAGAAAACATGATCGGCCTAAATAAAAACCAATAAGGCTTAAATGACCAGGCCTAAACACATGGAAAAAATGCCCATAAAACGAAGCCAAACACACCACCCTAGAAACTCGAGCGCATTCCACGCCATCATCCTCTAGGAGTCGGACCGTAGTGCTGTCACGAACGACGACGACCCGACCCCGAGCTCCCACCCCCAACACCCACGTCCCGTGCCAACACGACAAAACGATGACGAGGGGGAGAAATGGGAGCAGACGAGACGGAGCTGTCACATCCCGCCCTAGCCAGAACCAAACGAAGCCTCAGCTGTCGAAAACGAGGCAACCCCCCAAAGGGTCAACACCCAAAACACCAGCGAACCAATGGGAGAACAAATCAGCACACCACACCCCTTCCGAAACAGGGGAACGACGAGTTTCCAAGGACCCAGATAAGCAATCTAGGAAAAATGAGGAACAGGGTGGACGTGCCGATCACGACGAATCTGAAAGGACACGACCTCGAATAAGGTTTTTCCATTTCTCAATTTCCAAACATGATATGGCTGTGTTCTTTCTTTTAACAAACATTTCTTTCCATACTGGCTCGGATCGACGCGATGTCCTTTGTAGTTGCCATCAAGGCAACCGCGCCGGCTACAAAGTGGGGTAAACCTCTGGGATTGGCTTGATAGCCGGAGAGAATATACTCTAGCTCGAAGGGTGCTGGAGCTACTTTGCGACAACGATCTCCCTCGACGGCGGTGCGCCTTAGGTAAGTGATCCCGTCCTTCGCAGGCCCACCCTCGACGTCCTCTGCTTTTGACACAAGCTTAACCTCATCAGATATTGGCCTCCCTGTCTCAGCCGGTAGTGCCTCATGTTGCCACGACCATCCTGATGCCTGGTTCGTCTTTATAAGGAGCCATGGCTTCTCGGATTTCTTCTCAAGCTCCTACCGCCATTCTTGCCTCAGGTGGCCCTTAAAACGTCTCAACCTTGCTTTCCTCTAACCCTGTAGCAGTAGCCACTCAAGAATCAACCTGCATCCCTTATGTTGCTTCTTCAAGTCTTAATCAGAGAGCATTAGGGGTTCAAGGAAGATCGACTTCCTTGATCCCTCCAATTCAGCTCCTTAATTGTGGGGGTCTCTCCTTTAATCCGATTATTGAGGCTTCTCCAAATCTAGTATCGGGAAACCTTTCTTTTGCTTCGGTGGTAGCTTCGGATCGTCCGGGGAAAGGGGTCCAGCCCAAGAATGTAGGGACCATTGTGTCGCGTAAAAGGAAAGTCTCACCCCGACTAATGTTATACTATGTAAGGAGTACCCACCCTTCATTGCCAACTTCCCAAATTCCACCACAGATGACCAGCTGCGAAACCTGTTTAGTCAGTTTGGTGTGGTAGTTACTATCGACGATAGGTCGAACCTCGCAATCGGGTTGTTTCCATGTACTTCACTTATGAAGAAGACTTAGTTAATGTTGTTGCTTTGCTAAATGGAGCTCATTTTGGAGAGCGCAACATTTGGGTCGAATTTGGCAAGAAGCATATTGAAATTGGTCAGCGTGTTGTCTCGTCCTCGTCATCTAGGGTGGTTATGACTGGTGTAAGGAGATCTCCCGCCCCTCTAGCTGCTAGCCAGATGGTCTATATTGTAGAAGGCTCACAACCCTATTCTGAGCCATGCGCCCTTTCATTGAATCCCAAGTCTAAGGTGTTGCCACCTCTTAATGTGATTGCCATATCTAGTACCTCGGTCACAACCCATACCATCAACACTGGTCTTCAGGTGGTTGGTATATTGGGAGTGGACCTTATTGACTTAGGATCTTTGGCCTTTTGTTGTCTTGCGGGGACTAGGTAGTCTAGGCGTCGCTTGTAGCAAACGATTGGAAGGTTCTTCGCCCTTGGTTCTTCTCTTTTTCTGATTGTTCTCAGCGTGTTCTGTTTGGAGGCCGACTTCTCTGGGTCGACATCTTAGGTCTCCCTATGGTTTGCTAGAATCGTAAGTCAACTGTTGAGGTAGTGGGGAGACTCAATTTGTTCATTTCCATCCACCTATGCTCATTAGCTCCTACTCAAGCGTCCAGAGCTTTGGCGCTAGTCCATGTGTCATATGTCTCGGCGAGCAGATGTTTGGTTACGACTCGTGGTCCAAGCTTCAACGTCGACGTGCTCCTCGAGCCGGCTCCTGTTGACTCCATTCCTTACCTTCCCCATGGGGGGATGACCTCGTCTTTGATCAGGTCCACTAGTAGGACTAGTCCTCTCTAGAGTTTGTCTCAACAACCTTCAGCTTTCTATCCAAAACAATAACTTGTTTCCCCTCATAGGTTGAGCGGATGGCTCCACAGTCTGGTACTGTGGTTGGTGATGGGACTTTGGACTCGTCAAGTAGCAATTTGATCAAATTGTCTATAACTAAGTCAGACAGGTGGGTAAATTGGCTTCAGACCCAAAGTCTGTGGAACCGGATTCGGTGTCTGTCATTGAGCTTTACAATGGGCTGGAAGGGGCGCTGGTCCCTCTTCCGGACATGTCTCCTCCTCCGCTCCAAGTCGACTTTGACGATGTTGTTCCTCAACCGGATATTTTTACGGAATTCTCCTCATCTTTGGTCAATGGGAGTACTAGGGAGAGTATTACGCACACTGTGGCAAGGTTTGCAGAGTAATTGGGGATCCGCTACAGAGTATCAGCCGAGGAAGACTTCAGGAAGATTGAGGCGACTTTAAGTCCTCATTATGGTAGCGGGGGTTCTCACTCCATTGGGGTTACTTGATTGTTTCTATATGCTTTTGTCGCCTTCTTGCTTTAAGCCCTACTCTCTTAGATTGGTTCTACTTATAATCGTTGTTTCGTTAATAAATTTATTTCTCTCCGATAAAAAAAATTCTAAGGTTGTTCTCTATTTTCTTTTGCTCTCTTTATGCATTGCCTTCTGTCATGTGATTGATTACAACACAAGCAATAAAGTGTGATGATTTTCCCTTGGTTTTTCGTCACTATATTAGCTTCATCTCTTTCTTCTTCTTTGTAGCAGCATTTATTCGGCAATGACTAGGTTTAGAGCAATTGTAGCACTCATGTGGTTGAACTAGAAGTAGAATATGGTGGATGTTGTAATTCTGGTTATTGTATGTAGAACAAGATCACCGCAAGTTGGTGGAACCTCAACTCTCTTAAGTTAACAATCAGGTCATCCATTGACAGAGAGATGTGAACATGATCAAGACAAAGAGTGCTTAACTTTTATTCATAATAGGATAGGATGCGACGAAAAAGTAGGAGTAGAAAGTGGAATTAGCTACTGTCGCGTTCCATTAGAAGCATATTCATATTTCATCTGTTGAAACTGATGCTGCTCTTGCTCTTGCTGCATATTCATATTCATATTGTTGTTAATGGAGGTATGGAGAAAGGCAAGGTGGGCTTGAGTCTTGACAAGCTCCATTTCTATGGATTGTATGTGTTGATGGAGCTCAGTAATAATGCCAACACACCCATAAACAGGGTCTTCAATCCTCTGCCGTGCCTCCCAATACAATGTAGCCGTTGCTTCCCCTCTTTGATGCTCTGCAACTTCCTGATATGATACCACACACATATATGTCTTTTTTTTTTATCAAACTATTAAATTCACACTTAAGATCAATTAAATATTGATTCAAGTAAGTACCTGAAGCATTTTGGCAACATTGCTGGCTCCATAGATTCTATGGACAAGAGCAAATCTTTGAGGATCGTTGCAAGGAAAATAGGGAGAGAAGATACAATTGGAAACACATTTTCTCCGTAGATACTTACAGGCTGCACAACGACCTGTAATCATGGTTACAGATCTATTCTAAAATCTCATATAGGATTTGGAGAATCTTGGTTGCTTATCGTGATCTAGTGTTCCTCAGATATATAGCTGTTGAATGATTTTTTCTCTCTAACGGATAGTATTTTTGAAATATGATGGAATGTTTCTCAAATTCCTCCATCTTTGGAAGGTAACAGTCTGATTGGAATTTTTGTAAGTATTTTAGGCGTATTTATTTTCTAAAGAACTGTTTAATGATATATAGTTTTATTACCTTCAGAGCTATTTACTTACTAGCCGTTTTTCATTATTTAAGGAAACCAAAAGAATAATCTATGTTAATTTTTTTGACGAATAATAATCCATGTAATCAGAAAATAATCGATTGAAGTCTCCAAAAATGTATATATCAAGTTGGGTTTAAGCAGGATTTTAATTTAAAAATCACATATTATTTAGAGGTATCCAAGTGAACTTTACACAAAAGTAGCAGAGATGAATCATACTACTTGCCTTGCTTTCCAAGTCAACCAATAGTATTCTTAGGTGAAGAGGGGACATGGAATGGAAAAAGAAGAGACTATTTCAGAAAAAATCCAGTTCCACTGCACAAGGAATCCCATATATTCAGTGGAAACAATAAAACCATCACTAAACCAAATGTGATACAGAAGAATGGCCGCCTTTGAAAGAAATGGATACACACGATGATGCCGAGTGATATGTTGAGCATGCCGTAGAGTGTTGTTACATGTGAGAGACATGATGATCCTACTTGACCTTCTTGAGGAGAGTTGTTGTCCTGAACTCGGCATCATCCCTGATGAAACTCCACCAGAGGTATGTAAGAGGGATGGTGGTGGCATGCCAAACAGCATGAGCATCCACAAATCTCCAGTAGGGTGGGAAGTCATGTATTTCCAGAAGCATGGCCAGGCCTCCACTTACAACCACCGTCCACAACTTCCACCTTGATGGATGCCGCGTCATACCAGCCCAAACTGCCCATATAAGAAGCTGACCTACGCCCATGGCCACACATACTTTCATGTTTAAACCTGCACATTGTCTTAAATGCATCAATTCATTGCCATACAATAATATCACTAGTAAGTACTCTTGAATTCGTGATGATACAATCTGCTTAACTCCATACTTAAGTACAGCCACAAGCTTAAACATGTACTATAACTATCTCAAACTGTTCTGAAAGTTGGCAGCAGACGACCATTGCAGATACGCTACACAATCACGTCAATCTCATGTAAATATTTTTAGGTCAGCTTTGACAAGTTTATGACTGTTAAATTTGAGTTCAAGTAGTTGAGTTTATTCACAGCAAAGCTGGGAAAACATGGTATATTCGAGGCGAAATTCTGGGCGTGGAGACACATGTCCTTCCTCTATTAAACTGTGGATCTTGATAAAAGGAACATATTAAATTCCTACATAAAGAAATAACATTTGTAGTGTGTGTTCTCAGCAAAACTTCACTACCCATTTTAATGCACACAAATATACACCAAATTGCTTTCTCAGGGAAAAGGAAACTCATGTCCTTCCTTTATTTTGCAGCTTCCTGCATTCAAGCAATGACCTAATATATTGTTGCACAGCAGATAGGGAAAATGAGAAAAGACTGCAGTGCTAAGGAGCAGAGGTGCAAATTGGACACTGCAAGTACAATAACATCGCAACAATAATTGTTGATCAATACGCACACATTTTGAAAGAAGGATGCATATAGAGTGGCAACCACATATCACTTGAGAGTGTTTTAGTGACCAGTTTTTTTTATTTGTTTTTTTATGTAATGTTATGTAGATGTCTAATTTAAGGAGAGCATTCATTATTGCACCAATAGTTGTGAACAGAAATTAATTATGAAGTGAAGCATCAAGTTGGTGGAGATTAATGGAGGAATATATTACCATAATCAAGTTTGTAGAAGTTCAAATACAAGATATGCGTTGTAACAAAAGCAAGCAGAGGAGCAGCAACCATGACTCTTGCAGCTTCATCTCTCACATTGAAAGCTCGTAGTATTGCCAGAATAAGAGAAAAGCCAAGAAGTGCCACTGCAGATGAATAATCCAGCTTCTCTGTCAAGTCAACATCTCTACAACAAATTGAGTTAGATCTCGTGTAAATAATTCTCAATTAAACATCAACAGATTTCCTAGTAGAAGAGTATTTTTTTTATAGGCAATTATAGTTGAAGAATATTAATGAGTCCTTTCTCCCACCCACACTCACAATGTAAAGAGGGAGTAATGGCTACTTACAGCATGAGTTCAGTCTGTTCACATAAATGTGGATGATTTACTAAAAATCTTCTTCCATTAACATTCCTCTTGACCATATTACTTAGAGACTTCA
The DNA here is from genome assembly GCA_036897425.1 of Erodium trifolium. Classification (NCBI taxonomy): domain Eukaryota; kingdom Viridiplantae; phylum Streptophyta; class Magnoliopsida; order Geraniales; family Geraniaceae; genus Erodium; species Erodium trifolium. Next base: position 7,505 of record JAYMTN010003162.1, read on the forward strand.
CACATTTCCATGACATAGTTAAATAGGATATTAAACAGTTTGAGGAATTCCCCACTAAATACAACAGTTGAGATGAACTTAGATGGAGAGATATCAGGAAAAGGAAAATAAAAAAAATGAAAATGATTGCTTACCGGCTATGAAAGACTGCACTCCAGAACCAGGAGTTCATTGCAAGGATTCCATAGATGTGCCACAACCCAGTATATTCATAGTATGTCTTCTTATTTTGTCTTAAGGGCAACTTGTAGTATAAGAGGATGAAGAAGGATAGCCAACCATGAAATTGCATGGCGAGATTAAGAGCAGAGAGTGCAACAGAAACAGGTTCCTAAAATCATAATACCATTTAGTTACATGCCAACCATATAAGCAGTTAAACTAGCCTATCTTGATAACATGTTAACTTACTACTCTAGTAAATAAGCTATAAGAACCTGAATTCCATAAACACGCTGGAACGGCCACTTCCCGTGATACTTGACAGGCTTGTCACCAAGTTTCTCCCTTTCTTCTTCTCTGTCAAGCATGCACTGGGAGCGACAGTCACCTTGGCAGTCCCATTGTTTCCACCGCTGGTAAAGCGGTTCTTGCATGTACCATGGACCATCAATAGGCTTCCCATCAGACGAGAATTTGCAGTGTTGGAAGCATTTCCCCCCTACGCATCCTGTTGTCTCACATTGCTCCACACAAGACCTGGCAAAATAATAAAATAGTTGGCGATCAGAAACAATCACAACACAAATCAAGGTATACTATATGGGGTTAAACATCTGAAACCAATGCTTTTTCTTTTCCTTTAACTTGAACATCAAGAGTCCGGGTAAGGCTGAACACTTGATCAAGTCTGCCTAAATCATTGGAGACCTCTCTCACTTAATTCATACTAATACCTTCTCAACCGTTATTGAGTTTCGAATACAGAACAAATTTTCACTTATCATAACCAAAGAGGGTAAAATCTGAACGGTGGCTACTACTTGACAAACAAAATTAAGGTCAGGATTATGCCAATTTCACTTGACTGTTAATAATTAACAAACTTGGAATACAATTAATTTATCCGTTTTCTTTTGACCATCACATATTACTTATCCAATTAAAAAACAGGTTATTATAAGAGAAGCTAAACTCACAAATAGAAAACACTTGACCTACAAAAATCCAAACATCAAACACCAAGATTAAAACACTCCGAACAAGTACACCATATATCTGGTTCCGAATTTCTAAAAAACTATCTATAGGGGCATCCAATCCAACAACTCAGAGGCAATTCCGTTGAAAATTCACATCAAATCTCACAAGTCGTGAACTGAAGAGTGAAACCGAACAGAGAAACGAAGGAGGATACCTGTAAATCGGATCATCATCACCTGAACTAGCGTCGAGGATCGAGACGGAGAAAGAAAATGCAGCGAGAAAGAGAAGCAGGTTGCGGCGAGCCATTTGATTCGTGGAAGAAGCTGAAAGTCAATAGAGAGAAAAATACGATTCTAGTGCAGAATCAAAGAGTGGAGATGGAAGTCGGAACAAGGAAGCGAGTGGTTGAGGTCCATAGAATCAGAATCGGAAGCGAGGGCTGACCGAGAGAGAAGAAGATGGAGATGGAGTTGGAGGCGACCAAGTATTGTAAATGGCTTCTGGTGAATCGTGCAGGAGAGAGTCCAGAATCTCGTGAATGAGATCACTTCTGGCCGACTCACGAGTCGACACGTCGAGTTGCTGATTCCATTGTGCTTTTACCATATTGCCCTTCCTACTCCATGACGCTGCACCAAAGACGGTGCGTTTTGTGATCCTATCGATTACCCTAAAACTTCTCGGCCTCTCCATCCTCTACCTCTCGCGAACCAGTTGAGTTGGATTCGAAGGTTCGACTTTTGCCCAATTCTAAATTTCAGATGCATTTTGGTTTACATACTAATTGTGCATTAATTTACTGCTTTTAAGATTCATATCGCGTTAGTCTTATTAGAAATGTAATTTATTTTGTTTGTGGTTTGTTTTATGCAAGCATCATTTTCATCCAAGAACCCTTTTTTTTTTTTATATCAGAAGAATGCAATTAGAGAGAAGCATTATCTGTTGAAATTTATCTTTTTTTCTCCTCTGGTAATGCTTCAAGCTAGCTATGTCATTTGAATCAAATATGAGTTTTTGTTTGTGTTAAAGAGTGAGCATTTCCAGCTTTGGATGTTCTAAAATCTGTCAAAATAGATTGTTGTGTTGTAGTTGGGTAAACATATTTTGTGGGTTTGGGCTCCATTTTTATATTATTCAGAGTAGAAACCAAATCAAGATCATTTGCTAATGGTCATCATGGAAATATGAGTTTTTGTTCATATTAAAGAGTGACAGTGATGTGGTTTCATATGCTATTCTGAAGCATTGATTGTTAAGCAGTAGCAGATCATTGTGATTGTGCATCCTTATTGTAGTCCTTGTTCTGTGTAACCTGCAAACATCTCCCCATTTTATTTTCTCTAGGAATGGCACATTCTATGAGTTTGACTTCAACGTCTGCGGCCCTTGTTAAATTTGGCGTGACTTATGGAACTAGTTTTTCGAGTGGGAAATATTTCACAAGCCCGAGATCTTCACGCGCTATCCGAGCTGTGCAAGAGAACGGTCCTCCGCGCAGACTGGTTGACATTATAAGAATTGTGCCAGAGCTCTCAAGAAACTACTTCAAGAGTC
>JAYMTN010003163.1:0-10207 GCA_036897425.1 Erodium trifolium
AGGCGGTGAAGGTGAAGAGCAGTGGAGGTGGAGAGATGGGTGGGTTTGTGTTGTGGCAGAAGAGGCCGGACTTGTGGTGCTTGGAGCTTGTGGTGTCTGGTTGTAAGATCAGTGCTGGGAGTGATGGTAAGGTGGCTTGGAGGCAGACCCCTTGGCATAGCTCTCATGCCTCCAGAGGTCCTCCTAGGCCTCTCCGGCGTCTCTTGCAGGTACTATGTTGTTCATAGCTTGGCTTGATTCGGATTCGATTCTACCATCTTCTTTGTTTTGTTTGATCAGTGATCATACTGTTCTTGGTTGGTGATGGTGTATCTTCAGCCGCCTTTGATTCTCAAATACACATGGTAAAGGTGGTTATCAGTAACATAATGCCCCTTTTCGTTATTCATCAATAAACCATGGATTTCGTTCATTCTGTTCCAAGAAAACACAGGTAAATGAGAAAGTTGTGAATCCGGGTATTTTGATGAATAACTAAAGGTGACAGTGTTATTGATAACCCCTTAGTTTTAAGGAGTGTTTTTGAGAATCAAAGGTCGATGAGGGATGTAAATAATGTTTTCCATGTCTTCTTTGATGGGTTGCTTTAGTTCACCATCTCCCCTTTTCTTGAAGCAAAATCTACCCTTACAAACCGATCATATTGCACTTGTCCCTGTTGATGATTTTCATGTTTGTGTTGAGATTTCACTAGAATGCCAAATTGGAAACAGTTGATCCCTTTTGTGTCAACGAATTTTTGATTTTGAAACAAACAAAACCCAAGAGAATGTTTAGACACACACACTGTAAGTAATCATAGCATTTCATTGTAGGGCCTTTGTCACTGGTTTTGTTGGGCATGGTACAGACATTAATATGTCCTTAAAGGCTCTCATGACCTCTCTTACTTTCAAGCTGGAAGTGTCTAAATTCCAAAAATTCAATGAAACTAATGAAGTTTCCTAATTACTTAATCACTACTTCAATGTTCATTGTGGGCCTTAGCTAACTTTACTTTTTCAAAGCCTCCTCTTGTTGTCATTTTTGGCCACTAAAGTATCATAGACATGTGAACCATGAAGAGAAAGACCAGTCTCTTGGAGGATAGATAAAGAGAAAAATATCCAGCACTTGCATATTTTGAATTTTGGATAGAGAAATAAAGTCAATGGTTTCTTTTGATTAAAGATGAAAAATAAAGTCAACTTTGTAGACTAGTTGCCCACCATTTCCTCCACTATCTCCTCCCTTTGATGGATAAGTTGCCAAATATCCAGACCATGAGATTTCTAGGTTTCACACTGGCCCATTGTTGTTACAAGTTGTTACCCTTTCCATAGTAATGTCCCAGGTTGGATCAGCTTGTCCCTTTTGTTTTTAAAGGGTAATACTATATTACTTTTATACCCTTGTGACTTGAACTTCTATTCACCAAAGATTTAGACTAAGTAATTGATAAAAAGGGATAACTGCAAAAATATACCTTGAGGTATTCAATTCTTACAACTTGTAGCCCTCTTATTTGATAATTGCAAAAAACTCCGAAGTTGTCTTTTTGTTGCAATTCGTATAGAAATGATGTTTTATCCTTACCATTTAGATTTTAAAAGTAAAAAAATAAGTTTTTATATCCCTTAATTCTCTCTCTTTGCTCCATACAAAGCATAAGAAATCCAGGGATATGAAAATTTTGATTTTTTATTATTTGATTATAGCTTTTTAAATTTAAATTTTCAAGGACAATCGTCATTTTAGAACAAATTCATACAGTGCAACAAAAAAGACAAGTTTATGAGATGCTTTATAATTATTAAGAAATTGCTATAAGTTACAAAAAGTTAATACTTCAATGTATCGTTGTGTCTTTGGGTACTAAAATGTATCTCTCCCTACACTACAACACCACTCACTCATATACTCCAATGAACCATTCTGAACAGGGTGTTGATCCAAGGTCCACAGCCAATCTATTCTCAAACTCAATCTGCATCGGCGAGAAGACAATCAATGACGAAGACTGCTTCATCTTAAAACTCGAAGCAGAATCTCCATCCCTTCGAGAACGAAGCAGCAAGAACGTCGAGATCATCAGGCACACAGTGTGGGGCTACTTCAGCCAAAGAACAGGCCTCCTAGTAAGCCTAGAAGACTCACACCTGCTCCGAATCAAATCCTCTGGAAACGACAGCATCTTCTGGGAGACAACAATGGAGTCATTGATCCTAGACTACCGGACCATCGATGGCATCAACATTGCTCACGGTGGCAAGACCTCGGTGTCGTTGTTTCGATTCGGGGATAGCTCGGAGCCACATTCGAGGACGAGGATGGAGGAGAGTTGGGAGATCGAGGAGGTGGATTTTAATATAAAAGGGTTGTCCATGGATTGCTTCTTGGCTCCTGGTGATCTGAAGAAGGAGGAGGAGGAAGGGTGTGGTGGTGGTGTGGAGGAGAAGAGTAAGGTGAAGTTGGGTTTTGATGTTAGGAGTGTGTCTTCTCGGATTAGTGGTTCTAAGATTGTTGCTATTGTTGGTGATGATTATGATGATGATTCACATTTTACTTCTGGGGAGGAGGATTTGTGACGGAATGGCCTTGTTTTTGTACATATGGACATGTTTTGGTTAAAAATATACAGAGCATGCTTGATAGTTTTACTTAATTTGTGTCAAAAGAGGGTAATTAGAACAAATAATTTTATCTATTTTGTGTCAAAAGAGTGTAATTTGATAGTTCGGTCTGATCGGTTTTAGAAGAATAATTAGAACGGATAATAGATGAGAGAGAAATGATGTCACGTAAGAAAAAGAATATAAGAAAATATATTGAACGGATAATCTAATGAATACTCTCATATTACGTTTTCCCTTATTAAGGGAGCGAGTAGCTAGTTGAAAGGAAAACGATAATTAGAGCAAGAAAGTGTCTTCTTAGCGCTACCCTGACCCCATCACAGGACAACCACGCGTTCCCTCTCCTCCCTCATTACTTGGCACTTGTTACTTCTTTTGATGCTACCATAACGTTGTCTAGCGTCCCCTGCCATATGCCTATCAACTCTCCTGACATTACCCTTGCGTTGATTTAGATTGCCTATACTCATCAACCCTCCTGACATTACCCTTGTGTTGATTTAGATTTCCGTGACCCACAAATGTTAAACGGATTTCATCAACAAAATGTTAGTTAATGTGTTAGATTCGTCTACATTTGTCGATTTAAACCGGCCGATAATTCAATTTCTGAATGAGTGATAAAACAACCACACAAATCACCGTATGATTTCGAAGGACAGAATTTTTGAATTCAGAGTCTTTGTGCGGTTAGATTCCAATTGTTCATTAAAAGAAATCACCAAACAAACCCAAAGTGATACAAAGATACATATATTTCACAAAAACATCAACCTTACATCACAAGCCATCCACGAAAGAACACTACTATGTCCCAAACACCAAAACTACGCATACGTCACTCATTTTATTAGAACTTGGAAAAAGCCAGACTCAACGACAGCTGACGAAGACGATCACGATCTCAGCCGGAGATATCGATAGCCTTGACCTCAGGCCTCTTCGCCTCCTCCTTGGGCACCGTCACCGTCAGCACTCCGTTCTCCATCGCCGCCTTCACCTGGTCCATCTTCGCGTTCTCCGGCAGCCGGAACCTCCTCATGAACTTGCCGCTGCTCCTCTCCACGCGGTGCCACTTGTCGTTCTTGTCCTCCTTCTCCCTGCTCCTCTCCCCGCTTATCTGCAGCACCTTCCCGTCCTCCACCTCCACCTTCACCTCCTCCTTCCTCAGCCCCGGCAGATCCGCCGTGAACACGTGCGCCTCCGCCGTCTCCTTCCAGTCCATCCTCGCGTTCGCGAACGCCGAGGTCTCACGCGCCGCCGCCGTGGATCCGAATCCCTCCAGCGGGTCCCAGATGTCCATCGAGAATGGATCGAACGCGCCTCCCCTCCGGCCGCCGAAGATGCTCGGAATCATCGCCATTACTGGTGCTCGAAATCGAAATTGGAAATGAAATTGAGAGATCTGTTTCGGAATCGCTTTGATTTGTTGCTTGATTTGGAGAAGTGGATCGGAGGAGTGAGGTATATATAGGAGTGGCGAAGAAGGAGGAGAAGATTCGGGGAGGTTCCGGCAGCTGATACGTGTTCATGGCGGTGGCTATTTTTTGGGTTAGGGGTCGGACGGGGGTCTCTCTGTTTCCGATGGTTGAGTTTCTATCATCTTCTACAATGTTCCAGTTCGTTCTCGCCGTTTGTTTCTACTGGGCTGGTTCATTTGGGTCGTTGGCGTTTGGGCCTTGCTGATGGCGTGAAAGTGGGCCTGGATCTGTTTCAAATGAGACCAATTAAACTGGGCTTCATTAATGTGTCGATGCAGCCCAAAACTAACCTCCACGGTATATTGGATTTAGGTATCACTCGGACTCATTAGTTCAATAATTAACGGAGACGATGATGCGAATATCTACACTTGCTTAGGTTCATACCCATTTAGATAGGACTAATTCTATAGGCAAATCGAGCTTTTCTAATAGATAGGATACATGTGGTGTCCAAAGGTATAGATTAAGTCGGGTTTTCGTCTGACGAATACGTTTTTTTTCAGCGGACGGGATATGTGGTGTCTAAACAAATGAATCAGGTTGGATTTTCGTCTGTTCATGGGCTACTTGTCTAGACAAAATCTGTTTCGCCCAAACGTAGGGACCAGAAAGAATAAACGAAACGGAGAAACCCGATGTAATGACCCGAACCAATAAAGCTTTTAACCGAACAAGACCGATTAAAAACCGTCGATGAATCGAAAACAATCAATTCGAGGTCAACTTTTTGAAACGAAAATCGATACATCACTAAAACGATAGAACCAGTGTTACGGAATCTTAGAAAACTCGCACGAAAAACAAATCTCGTCTCAACATAATGGTTTGTATTGAGATTTCTCCTATTAGATACAAGACATACAAAGTGTGAGGAGAAAAAGCAAGGTGGGATCAAACCTAAGACAATGGAATAATTGATGGATGATTGTGTGTGAGCCTAAAACAAAGAAAAGAATGTGAACATGGGGTGATGTCATGATGTTCATGTGGGGATGAGCATGAGAGAAGAGCACTTTGAGCCTATGCATGTCCATGTGCATGACAACTCTTTGTTTATTTGACATACATAACATGGCATGTCCATATGGGTATGTTTTTTTTCCCCTTCCATCATTCTCTTTCTAAAAGTGAGATCGATTCCTTGGAGACCACACAAAGGTGAAGCCCTCGCATGCTTTGCTAACCCAATTTAATCATCACTCCCTTCCCTCCAATGTCTCCTACATGTTTTCTCCTAAAATATTGTAAACCCTTAAATTTTGTTAGAGCATCTCGAGTCGCAGACAAATCGGTAAAGAATAGGTGTTAACGGAGTAGTAAATTCGACGGAAACGAGCAAAACGCTGGCAGATAGGCGTTGACGGATGGATGTTAGCGGTACAATAACAGACGGCTGGACCGTTGGCGGCTACAAAAAGTGAAGAAAAAAGTCCTTTCAGCCTCGTGACTGCAAAAAATATTTCGTATCAACTGGTTGATACGAAATATTTTTAGTTTTTTATTCTATCAACCTCCTGTTATAGTCAACAAATCTGCTAATGACCGGAAATGCTCTTAGAAAGAAAGAAGAGTTTTATTCCGTGATGAACACGCCAAACTAAGTGTGTTAAGTGATGTGTGATGTAATTCTCATTCTTGGATACCGTCTGAACTGCAACATCATCGAATAAACCCGATGAGGAGCATATATCCCCTACCAACCATTCAAGAACCTTAAACCACCTTTCTCGAACAGTAGAAACTATATTGTTTGTATCGTTTGCCACCCAAATCAACAAATCCCTATCCATGTACTACCCTAGACCGGCCTTCAAGGCGTTATTATGATCCATCAGATGAAGAGAAAAACGGTTAGAACGATGATCAATTACCATTATACCGAATAACCCGATCCCATGATTGTTGACCTCCATACCCAAACCAAAATTGTCTGCCTGAACACTTACATCTGCATTGAGCTTTGCGATTGTAGGGGCTGAAGTGTTCCATCTGATCACCATCCTCTAATCCCAGTGGCAGAGCCAACTTTTTAAGTGATGGGGGCACCGAATTTTTTCAATGATAATACGTGACGATAAAAAAATTGAGGGAGACACAACTACAAATTTAAAAGGAATTAAGGGGTGTTTTTGAAAAAAAAATCAGGGATAATTTTTCAAAAAAAAATTGAGGGGGGCACGGGGCCCATGTAGCTCCGCCTATGTCTAATCCCGAGAGAGAGCAACACCCTCGCCTGTCTAAATAATAGCCACATGGACAGGTCACTAGGTTGATACATCTCATGCACCACGTTATAAGTGGAATCAGTGCCACCATCTTTTCGACCCCACCAGGGCGGTCGGTTTTCAGCACACAAATAATTCATGAGTCCCTTACACTTATCCGGGGGAGGACGACATACATACGTTGTTAATCAAGACAGGAGTACAATCTAGTTGCGCCAACCCAACTCGGTATTGAACAATCAGGCAAGTCTCTTACCCTATCATCTAACGAATCCCCCCACTCAGCCAGTAACGTTCGCATCTCCGAATTTTCATTGACAAGCGACTATTTATGTTTTCCGTTTATATTAGATCTAATATTATATTTTGAATATATAAATATCTAATCCCATCCACAGAGTATGAGACTGTGAGTCATGATTCAATTATATATTATGTCCAATCTCTCCGTGGTCTCCTCCTATCAATCTCTCCAATTTCCCCATCCTTCACGCCGAAGCGAAACGAAATGATCCTCTTGCTGCTCATGATTAGCCAACACATACATACTTTATCCATAATCATGTCCGAAACTTAAGCGGATTTAACAAAAAAGCAATACTATAGATCATGATGTATATTAACATATATTAAGCCACCACATCCACTTTAGAACATGCATTATTAGATAAATCTAATCAAAACAAAAGTCACATAAATGTCTAGTAGGGAATCTGAATCTGATTTGACCAATTGAGAATGGACACTTAATTGTGAACATTATTTAGGCTAGGCTTTGTTATATACAAGAATAATAAGATACCGAAAGAGGTTAGTCGTGAAAATCCGACCAGATATAAATGATAAATTTTAAATAAAATTTTACACAACCCCAACAAGTTACCACAACAAATCAAAACCAATGTTATCTTTTAGCCCTTTCATGCCATGCTAATGAGTAATTAAGAGTAAGAGCATGCATGGTGGGACGACCTATTCGTCTGGAGAGAGTAGGTTGGAGAGGCCAATGGCTTGGATTCATGAAGTTGGACGGTCAATTTGGTTTTGGAATATTAGACGGTTTCAGAGATGCCAATGGGTTGAACTCATGAAATCGAATGATCGATATGATTATGGACAAAAGCGAACAACTCAAATAGGCTGTCAATTCTCTTGGTCTTGATCGGGAAAATGACGACCCATCAAATCGATGTCCAACAATGGCTTACGTTGACATATTCAAATAAGTCCATATACGTCATTTTTAAAATGTAAGCGTACCCATTAACATTAAATGACGGCAATGAGAATGAGTCGAAGTGGGTCCAAAATACTAGATCCTTGTTACTCCTAGACATGAGATGAACTAGCTGTCGTAACAAGCTAATATGCTGTTTTATTCGTTGTCCGCTTAATAAATTCGAGTTACATATTCTCGATTCTTAATAAAAGACCTACTTTCTTTAACAATTAAACTTAGTGGGGAGAAGAAGCCCACCTTATTGATGAGATCTACCACATCTTTACAATCGCTTCGAACCCATGTTTGGTGACGGAGGTTGTTTTCCAATCTTTCTAATGCATCTATGATGGCACATACTTCAACGAGTACCGACAGTTGGGATCCTAGAGCGAACGTAGATCTCGTTTCCACCAATTGTCCATGTGCATCCCGACATATGACCCTTGTACCAACCAGACCAATGCCCCAGAGATTGGGGTTGTCCAACTGGCCGCCACCGGAGGCATGGGGGATCAAGAGGAAGATTGTTGATTCTGTTGCCTAGTGCGTGCCTCCTATCAAGCCAAACCCATAATTCGAGCATTATAAAAGACAGTATCCCATACTCACCGATTTCGAGCCTTCTAAATCTCCACGAGGAGAAGGGAAATCGCCCTCCCTTTATCTTTGGGAATTGGGATTGATATCCAAGACATCCTTGATCCAATCCTTCGTAATCTCTTCTTGGGTGGGGCGAAGGAGCTCTTCTTCTAAATACTCCAAAGCATCTAAATAGCTAACCAACTATAGATTTCCGTTTCCTCCTATCGAACACATTGAACGGACACGACAATTTTGATTGTGCTACAAATACAACGGGATTTGTAGATTTAAAACCTAAGTAATAACTAAGATTTATGAGCAACTGAACATCACCATATAAATATTTGTCTCAAATTTGATAGTGAAGAGAATTATACACACAAAATAAAAAGAGAAAAAATGATTACCATACAAAGAATGATGGGCTATATATTTTAGGAAAAATAAATAAATATTTATTGATATTAAACCATAAATATAATCATCAAACTAATACAACACCACTTTCAAATTTTCAATCATTAATATTAAATTCTAAAATTGATCAAATTAAACTCAATCAAACTAATAAAATAATTAAATCAAATAAAAACTATCCTATAACCAAATAATACTACCATTTGAATACCTAAAATAACATTTCTTCTTCTTCTTCAGCCAGACCCTAACCAGCGAAGATCGCAAAAAGCTGAGACCTCCTTTTAAAAAACAGGATCCATGGACCTTAGCCTTATTTCTATTATTCTAAATCGCAATCTTGGTCTTCTTCTTCTCCTCCATATCGCGTTATTAATTTACTCTAATTTTCTCCGTGGTGGGTCAATAAGTCCATTCCTGTGGAAGCATCACTGCTTCATGCCCCTCCGGCTGTGCCGCCGGGGCTCCGGCGGCTCTTATGCTCCTTCCCTGCTCTCTCACCAGAACATTTCGCCGAGCCACCAACGCTGCTGCAAATTTGCAATCGAATTTAGCTAATTTGTTCTAGTTCAATGGACAATTTCAAAGCCTTAGATGTGAATTGTTAAGCTCACCGTGGTCCGGTGCGACGGCGCCGGTGCCGCGTGGATGAGCGTTCCCGGTGCTGAAGTTCAAGTTCAGAGCATGCACGACCTTCGCCGGGACAAGAACAGGGGAGCCACCTGAAACAGAGGACCGTTCAGGAAACAGAAAATTGGAGAGACTCAGATCGAATTCGAAACGGTTTTGATCCGAAAATGTTTGAATCGGCTAGTATTTGAATGACCCAGATCGGAAGTTGAGGAAATGAACCTGTTTTCTTCCGGTAATCGGGAGGGTTGATGTTGCCGCGAGGCAGGAACACGCCGGTGCCGGCGCATGCCCTTTTGGGTGCAGATCCGGCGAGGAACTCGGCTCTCGGCGGCTGATTCTGGTGCTGGCGTTGAAGTGGAGGCCATGCGGAGTGAGAGAGATCCTGAGGACGGCTACATCTCCTGTTTTCGTGTGCCATGTTTGGTGCTCTGTTCTGGATCTGTACTTGTCTCTGTTGATGATGATGGAGACAAGGATGAGGAGGAGAAGCTGACCAAACGGAGTTGCTCTGCTGCTTCACCGCCTGATCCTGCTTCGCGAACTGATGAAACTGCAGAAATCAACAAACAAATTAGACATTGTGGTCCGTGGAGAGGGAAAATCTCTGTTTAGGAGCTGAGAAAATTTGGGGGGAAAAGCCCTGTTTGGGAACTGAGAAAATTTGGGGGAAAAGCTATATTTGGGAGCTGAGAAAATTTTGGGGGGAAAGCTCTGTTTGGAGCTGAGAAAATTTGGGGGAAAATATCTGTTTGGGAGCTAAGAAAATTTGGGGGGAAATATCTGTTTGGGAGCTGAGAAAATTTGGTGGAGAAAAGTTCTGTTTGGAAACTGAGAAAATTTGGGGGAAAGCTCTGTTTGGGAGCTGAGAAAATTTGGGGGAAAACGAAGACCAAGAGCTCACCTGATTTGGCTGGTTTGAGTAGAAAACAGAGTTATTGTTGCTCCGGTGAGGACCCAGAAGCCCTCCGGTTTGATTACCGTACTGAGCGGCTTCGCCGCTCATCTTCAACCGCGCAACCTGCCCCGCCG
>JAYMTN010003164.1:0-10206 GCA_036897425.1 Erodium trifolium
TCTTGGTCCATTGCAGTCAGATGTGCGTGCAAACCCGACAAGTAACCTCTTTACCCAAGGTTGATGTAGTTCTTCAATCATCTTGTAAGCAAAGTTTCTATCTGAGCAGAGAGCGTTGATCTATCAAGAAGAAGATAAATAATTATATTAGTGAATGTTGATTAAGCTATTCCAATATATAAGAATAAGAGAGTAGATATATCAAGACAAACCGGGGGAGCTCTGGTTCTCGGAATAGATGTGTAAGTTGAACTAAGAAGCCTAGCATTTGATATAAGCCGCTCCTGATGAGAGGTGACTAAGGCCTCAGATGGGCCAGTAGCGAATTTCATTTGAAGTGAATTCCTCTCAGATCTTGAAGGCATCAATAACATTCGTGTAACAGCTCTAAACTTCCCCCTCTCAATTTGACATAAATTATGATCATCATCAATGGATTCCATGAGGGAGTCTAAGATACCATCCAAAAATTGTCGGTCCCATCTTATGATGGAAAATAATAGTCTCTCCATAAAGGAACTGTTTGCCACAAATGCAAACTCTGATGCAGACAAGTCCACTAAGCGGGTAAAACCAAATGTTCCACTTTTTACCAACAACCCATCTGAGTCCGGGGGAAGTATAGATCTATGCATGTTATCTGGAGAGAATATATTAAAATATTTGTGAAATGATTCTCTACACATACCATGCCCACCTACTGAGCAAAGTGTTTCAGGTCTTCGAACTACATCCTGATACAGAAGTTTCGGTACCTGGAAAATGAAAGAAGCAGAAAGTTGAAGTTAAGGAATTAACAAACTGTAACTTGTAAAATCTACAAGTTTATTTCTAGTAATGTGAGCATATATGCGCAAGCATGCTCGTCTATTCAAGAGAACGAGAGAAGTTTCAAGAAGGAAGCACCTTGTACACTATAGGATTGTAGCCTCCTGGGTAGTGCACGTCTTCCATTTCACCAAATGCAGGGGGCAAAAGAGAATTTGGGATCTCTCCAAAATAAAGGTATGTACTTCCTTCATTCCTTTCAAATAACTCGGGATGGTTGCAAACCTACCATACAATCAGAATATATTGGTCCAATTAAAAAGAGTAAAGATAAATAATTTCCCGCTGTGTTCTCACCACGGTAAACTATAAAATAATTACAACCTCGGAATAAAGAGGAAAAAAGTGACAATGGGCATACCTTTCTCAATTGAATTACAATATTCATTAAATTCATAATTTTCTTCTCATTAAGATGCCCACGGCTACCATCAAACACCTCGACTAGAGATATCGTGTTCTTAATAGCCCGATAAAAAGCTTGCTGTCGAGAACTCAACTTGCAGTGCACTGTAACTTCTGTTTTCCTAGTCAGCTCAGAAACCACGTCCTTTTTAACTCGACGCAGCATAAAAGGCTTTAGAATTGCATGCTGCAAAAAGGAAGAGCAAAAAACCTATTAAAATATGTCCATACTAGGGTGGCAATTTTTACACATGTCAGAGTGAATTCACACATTTAATTACACTGTCTGAATAATCCATACCAGCCAAAAATGACCTAAGCACGTGTAGCCTTTAAAACAGAAGAGAATGATGTTCTGAAATATTTGGATGGTCTGGCCAAGGATGGGATTTTGAAAAGGCAAATGTGAAATGATCACCCATACAAGTGATGCGTAGCAAGCCCACAAGTGCGTGGGTTCAAAGTTATAAAGAGGAAAATGAAGACCTGAGAGTGTCAGAATTAACACCTTTATTACTATAGAGACAACAGTCAGAGTACACAACACTGAGAGTGATGATAAAAAGAGAGCTTTAGCTTAAATAAAGCTCAATAGGAAACTTAATTGTCAAAAGGCTAAGAGGCATACAAAACATACTAGCAACATTATGTCTTGAATTCAAGTGCCAAGTAGTAAGGGAAATTCAATAGCAACCTCCAGGCGTTATGTAGCTCATAAAATAGATTCTTCTTGATAATACCCTACTGTTTAGTGTCCCTCAAACAAGAACATGTTCCAATTCAGACAATAATAAAGTATGGAACATGTTTCAAAGAAAAAGACCTAAACTAGTTAACTAATAAGACAACAGCTTTGACAATGGTACATATTACATACATTTAGGTGTCTAGCAATGAGGAGGATCAAAGTGGAGAATGAGTTTCTGGTCTCTCTGATGGATTTATTTTTGAGGTGCTCATTCCCGCTCAACGACCAATACACAAGGATAATCTAGGATACATAAGCACTCCATCTTGATACATATGATATACCCGATTTAACTTTAACTGCATAGTATTTGAACGAAAGCTAAGATAATCAGGCCATTCATGTTTGATTTCAGCCAAACAAGTATAGAACACTTTTCTATATATTTACCACTGAACAAAGGAGGCAAAGGCTATATAACCTAACCAATAATGGTTGATTAAGTTCATAATCAATCGATTAGAAAAAAAATGTGCTCACCAATCTGTTGAGCTGATGTTCATTCAAAGTGCCGCCATGTTCTGCATGACTCTCAATTCTGAAAAATTCAATGAATAATCATTTTTTTTAAATGTTCGTGTTTAGTCAGTTAAGTCCCTTGAAAACAAAGAAACAAAATTGGCATACCCTTTTGAGAACCACTCATTAAATTGTTCATGGCTGTCAAATAAAGTCGGCATAATGAAATGCAAAAGGGCCCACAGTTCAGCCATATTATTTTGGATAGGTGTTCCAGTAAGAAGCAAGCGATTCCGGCAATTAAAACTGAGCAGTGTCTTCCACCTTATACTGTTATATTATCCTCACATAAAGTCAGTATGAGAATAGAAGACATTATGAATGTTACCTCTTCATAAAATTGGTGATAATTCAGTTTGGAGGCTGTTAATGGCTACATTCTAAACATGCATAACACTGAAAAAATACAAGCATTTGAATACTATAAATTCACCAAGCAACAACTAATAATTGGAATTAGAAAATTATACTACAAAATAAGAGGTCGGAGGAAACAACAATATTAATATAGTACAAAATAAGACTTTACTCTTCCAATCATAAATCTTAACCTAAGGGAATAGTTTGACTGTGTTTTCTTCCACCTTACTTGAGCCAACTTCTCACAGGTGACTCTTTCAAGAAAATTATGGAAAATTTACTGTTCCATATAGATAATAATGGAAACTCCACTAATTAACACCCTACTATACACCTTCCTCAGGTACTAACCTTAAACTGATTTATTATCAGAAACTAATGGAGAAGTTTCCAAAATTTTCAAAATATCAGAAACTAAGTTCATCGAGTTCGTTCGAAGTTTGTCCAGGTCACCGGAAAAACTTGTGCTCATCTCCAGAAAAACTAGCCCCCTAATGAACCAAATGGCATCATTATGGAAATTACAAACTCAGAGAGAGGTATTTCAGTATTTTCCTACAAAATTTGAGAAAGTGTGGAAACTTCTCCGCTCGTTTTTGATACTGATGAAAGTTACGGTTAGTACCTGAGAAAGGTGGTTGGTGGAGTTTTCCCTAAGTAATATTTAAAGACAAGATAAAATAAAGTCATTCATCAATTTCAAAGGTCAAGACAATACCTGTTTGCACTTTTTATAGCCTGAGCTTCATCCAACACCATATATTGCCACTTCACACGCCGAAAATACTTTTCATCAGACACGAGCAGTTGGTAGCTGGTAATGAGAATGTGAAACCCCGACTCCCTGGTAAAGAAGATACACACTTACATAAACAATTTACATTACATGACTTGTGCTCTAATAATTAACTACACGGAGAAACATGAAAAGAACTTTGAAAATATATCTTTGGAAAATGGTAAATAGAGCAAGGGAATTAGTCAAATATTTAAACCTCTTCAGCTTATAGATAGCATAGGTACTTTTGTAATGGAGTGACTGAATGCATTTAATTATGTGTTCTTCCCATCCTCACAAGCAGTCTACAACTCTCTCACACACACTAATAGAAAGAAAAAAACACATCTGACAGGCACTAGTATTTAGAAACTGGATCACAATAACATTCCTTTTGAGACTCCCTCCGAAAGATTGTAATTGTGGTAGCATTAACTTCAGGGAGTAAGCACAGGAATAACATGTGAGTATTTATCATTGTGGTAACCAAGAAATTATGGATTTATTTTACACCAGTTTTGGTTGAAACCTCTATATATTACCAGGTTGACTATTTTGGCATTGCGGTAAAATTGAATAAAACACAAGCCCAGTCCTCTTTCTCCCTATTTGTTGGCCAAACTTAGTTGGAAGTCTTAGTGTCATTCTATGCAATATAGATATATGTACCTGTTCCGCCAATTTCAACAAATATCTGTAAAATGTTTCAAACACGACACATACCACATTTTGTAAATAGCCATATTATCAGGTAAATTTGTTTCCGAAAGAACCCACCTTATGTTGCTATTGATATTTGCAAAATTAAAAGAGTTTTGTTTGAAGACCATTACCTGCGATATAGTCGCTTTGGGTTGATATTTTTCCTAAGTATGACCCGCTCTTGGAGCCCACCCCAATAAGGAAGGGCTTTCAAGTCAGGGCAGAAACGGCCTATTTCATCAGCCCAATTGTTCAACACCGAAGCAGGTGCAACTACCAAGAAAGGCCCCCATATATTTTTCTCCTGTATGGAACAAGCAACCAATGCCAGTTACTATATAGAAAAATCAATAAATAGAGAACAGAAAGTAGAATAATTACCTCAGCCAAGTGAGCCAAGAAAGCCATGGCTTGGATAGTCTTTCCAAGACCCATCTCATCAGCAAGAATGCCGTTTAAACCCTAAATTACAACAAAGAACCTTTAAAGTTAAATGGTCCAAAAACAACGAGTGCAGGAGGAGCAAAATATGCTTTTGTGTGTGTGTATATATCTGCGTATTTCATATAGGGTTGCCTTACAACCTGCTCATAGCAATTAACTAGCCACTGAAGACCTTTCAGCTGGTATTCTTTGAGACGACCTCTAAATAACTCTGGTGTTTGAACTGTTGATGTTGCCGGCATGGTGGAGCTGTAAATATTGATAAGGAAATGTTCAGTTCAATGCGACTTATATTCAAATGCCTCAGTATGATCTGAAAGAAGTAAACATGAGAAAAACTCACGGGTTATGAAGATCTATGTTACCAGATCCTGTCCTGTGGAGTGGCATCAGAGTCTGTAGCCTGGCGCAGCTTCAAACATTCACTATCAAATGCATTTGTTAACTCTTTCTGCTTTGAGACTGCATCCTGAGCAGCTCTCCAAGCCTCCAATTTCAGTTCAGCCTCATGAGGGTCTTCTTCCCCACTGAGCCCAGCATCTGAAGAACTCAAAATTGCTTCTTGATCGGTTGTTTCTCCTGCAGGCAAAGCTTCTGCAGGCTGCGAACTTAACTTGTTTTGCATAAAGTGACTATAGAGCTCTGTCTGTTTAATAAGGAAATTGAGTCTCTGCTCCTGCCTCTTTGCTTCTCGAAGCTCCTGTTCACGCTTAAAAGCTTCAGCAGCTTCTCTGTCCTCTTTTTTCTTCAACTCTGCCTACAGTTATAGGAATTTGTCAGGATTTCTCTGGAAATTGGTAATTATTCAGTGAACATATGGTGCATAAATCAGAATATAAGGCCCAGCACATAAAATAAATTACCCATGAGCAAGGATTTATCACCAAAAGCACATCAGAGAGAGGATGTGTACGATGCACTATTACTCTAGGCCTCAACCCAACGAAATTGCAGCCAATGTCACTTTGCTTATTAGCTATACCTTCTTATGACCTATTAACTAATAATGTACATTGGTTTAACTTCAAGGAAAAAGGAGAATACCATTTCTTTATCTACCCTCTTCCATAACAGTAACATGTCCCTAGCTAGCTTCCTTGTGCGAATCGGAGCACCTCTCATCAATTTGTGTGATCGACTCACCTTCATTCTTACCTGGAACATAAGTGTGAAATCTTAAGTTCTTTAGTTCATGATAAAATATAATAGAAGCAAATGAAGCTAATCAAACATATGAAACCACAGAACCAAACAAAACTCTTCAACCATATAGAACTGCAAAAGACAAACAGTACGTGCCTCCCTCTGACAGTTCTCTGAAAACCTCTTGGCATCAATTAGTTGCTTTCTGTGAAATGCAGTAAAAATCCTATGATGCTTGGGTATGTCTCTTCTAACAATGTTGACCCAAGACTTTCCTATCTTTTCGATTTCCTCCCTCTCGATTGCAGAAGGATCTTTCTCTACCTTTTGCTTCTTGGGTAAACTTCTTTCAATGATCTGCATGCCAGAAAATGTAAAGCTGAATTAAGATGGAAAATAAAAGATTTGTCATATCCTTTACAAACTCATAAGCACAGTAAACTATCAGTAATCAAGGAGGACTTTGACCTCATATGTGTCTCCTTTCTCCAGAACCTTCACATAATAAACCTGCAGAACACCACCTTCAGACAAAATAGATCTCCGTATGTTTCCAGCTGCCCCCTCCGGGATAGAAGAATTCAACTCAGCATCAGAAACTTTGAGATTGAACTTTTGGACAGAGCTAGAAACTGGCAAAGACTTCAATCTTTCTTGAAGAGACTCGTATTGGACCTGAGGCTCTCCCATTCCTGCTCGGTTTCTAGACCTGAGCCTCTTATCACTGGCCATCATTGCAGCTAAGGATCCCAAATCTAAAGTTCCCTTCAAGTAAAATTCCTCCACGCGGATATCAGATAGGCACGGCAAGTTCAGCACTGGCACCAGCTTATCATATGTTGGAGGGATCTTATAAGTGATGCCCTCCCCAATATCCAAGTAAGCAGGCTCATACATCATTCTGCAGAATACATATTGATAAAAGTTCATTTCAATCAAGAGTCGAAGGAATATCACAAGGGAAAAAAAGGAGTATACAAACCTATCAGCACCATAATTGGGTGCCATATCTGCTTCACGATAACTCCCAAGCTTCTGGGAACTAATATCATTGTGCCATTCAGATGTGGTGTCCATTTCATGCAGACCCCTGTGCTCATTCCCCAGTTTCCGACTTTTAGAACTTGAATTATTACTCTTCGGGACAGGAAGCCCCATTCTGGTCAGTGTGGGACTTGCTGAGGTATCCTTTAACCTCCTCTTGTACTTCAGTATATGTTCCCCAAGCATGGCTCGGTATCGATCCTCAGTAATAGGTGACCTGTGAGAACCAGCTTCTTCCTCGTTGTCACTACTGTTGAACCGCTTTTTCTTCTTAGCCAAGCTCAGATCCTTATCAGACATGATCCCATTTCCATTGTTTGCCATTGCTACTCCTATTGAAAACCAACCGATAAAGTACCAGAAGTGTATAAATCATACAGCTCTCAAACCCAATCACCCAACATTGAGAAAAACTATAATGCAGGAGCATGCACAAAACTGGGCCTACCTTGGCTACCTCTGCTCTCATCCTGACTACTATTCTCATAGTAATCAAAATCATCATCTTGCTGAGGTAGTTGATAGCTCATCAAAGGCTACAATGCAAACCACAAACAATTACAATAAGTAAGAAAGCAATCATCATCAAAACAAGTAAACTATCTACCAAACCACCAATTCAACATTCCACAATAAATATGAATTCTACGTTTCCAATCAAACATTCCCAATTCACATGAGCCAACCCAAATTGAACACCAACCCAGTACCCAAAGACTCGTTTTTTTTTTCCTTCACAAATTAGCACAAGCTAACACTAACAGAGCAGGCAATAATTCAAGTAGAAAAAATAAAATAAAAGCAGACCCATTAGAGAGGAGGAAAAGCCCTGGTGAAAAACCTCAAGGTTGAAGAGATCGGTGTAGGAGAGCGAAGCCTTGCCTTGCCGCTTGTTGTCCATAGGCCGACACGCAACCGCAGAGGCTCTGTGAAGAGAAGCGAAAATCAATGTTCTCGTCGAGCATGGAGGATAGGGTGGGGGACAAGATAATGAGAAGAAACCCTAACCCCAGACCCTGGAGTTGAAACGAGGAAGAGACTGGCTGAGCGGACGAAAGGGTGCGCAGGATAAGGCGTAGGAGGAAAATCGCAGGCTCGAGGTAGACGCAGGCGGTAAGAGAAGCACCAGGTATGCTAACATGCGCTCGTACGGTGACGCTTGTTAACGTGAACCTTATTCTCAATGGGCTTTTGGGCTTGAAGCCTGCTATACTGTCCCTGACCTATAAAAAAAATAGTGGCACTTCCATCCCTTTTTTTTTTTTCGTTGTGTATCCTCTGTTTGGCTGCCCAGAAAATGAAGGAAAGATTTAACTCTCTTCTTTTGTTGGATGTTTGTATGATTGTTTTACAAACATAAATGTATATTTCGGGAACTTGATCTATCTCGTATGGACTATATAGCGAGTTGTATAGTTTACCTTGTATGTTTTTATTTGGGTGTGTTTTGAACCCGCTCCGGTCTTGAGAAATCTATGTGTTTATAGGATATTAGGGCTTTGCAGAAGTGGGGCTGAGTACAATTCAGTTCATCAGTAGGAAAAAAAATTGATAGAAGGGTATGTAAAGGAGCGATTAGATTCTAGTTCAATGTAGGGCAGTTCATTCTATATATATATGTATATATATAATCATGGAACACTGGTTTGTTACCCTTTTTTTTGTCAGCAATAACAGTAGGTATGTGAATTGGAATCAACAACCTCATATTTATTAGAGCATCCACAGTGGTGGTCGGATTCAGCAGGGTCGAATAGGTCATGATCTAGGGTCGATTCCTGGTTGTGCCTCAGTGGAGTTCGATTCTGGCGGGTTGATTCTGACCTGAATCTCCAGGTGTCCGAAGGGGAAAGGATGAGAGAGAAGAAAAGAGAGGAGAGAGAGGGTGAATTGGGTCGAATCTGTGTGTGACATAATTACGCTGGAGAGAGAAACGGCGGGTCTAAGGAGGAAATGTCACCTTTTGGCCAAATCGATCGCATAATCGACGCCCACTATGGATGCTCTTATAGAAAGCATGTCACTTTTTGGCATTCCTTATCTTGTTGATATTGATTAGCTGTTGGAAACAAGGGAGGCAGACTGACCTTTAGGAAGGGTAAAAACATTGCATTAGAGTTATTTATTACTCATCTGAACAATAATCTGAATTTGGTAATGTTAAGAAAGTATGCATCGATGTGCCCATGAGTCTATCTGAAGTTGCAGTAATTTTATGTAATAATTTTTTTATAACTTATGTTACCTCGTTTTCTCCTATAAATTCTTGCATTTCTTTTCCGTAGTAGTTTTATTTTTATAGTTTATGCGGAAACCCTCTTAACTTCTGCTTTACATTGACATTTTTCTCTACTGATTTTGTATCTGTTTTACTATTGTTCAGTGATTTTCTTTGGAGGATCTTAGTATCTTATTAGTTCCAAGGGAAAAACAGTAATTTGCAAGTTTGATTCATGATTGCTGATCGTATTTCCCCAAGCTTTGTTCCATTATGGACAATAAGTGCCTTGAAGTTCTGCATGGTACTTGCTTATGTTCATATCTTTTATCAGAATCACAGTTCCTCAATAGCATTTTGCCGTGATGGAGTTAGTCTAGTTCTTGCTCTGTTAGGCATACGCAAGTTGTTGCACTGAACTTCTATCATATTTCTTGCTCGTGAAACTTTGGGTATGCTTCTGATACTTATGGGATTCATTATATTGGGCAATTTTCTCTATCATCAATGACCACCTCCATGGAAGAAATAACATTTCACCTTTTATATTCGTCCAATAGAAAATTGACTACAGATTGTCTTTTGTGCTTTGAGGATAAAGATGCCAACTTTGGTACTAGTTTCATAATTCATATTTACAATGCAATATTTTGATTGGGTATTGAATACTCGTAATTGTAGACAAAAAGTTAAGCTGTCCACAGCCTTTTTGCCTTTTGTATGACTATAGTTGCTGTGGGGACCTCAGAACACATTGAATTTAGTACCAATAGTTTACAGTTATATGCATTATTACCATGCGTGCCTTAAAGTGTGGGTCGTTGCCTTGTGGAAAATTTTCTGTCCTGGAGCAAGGATGGCCAAAGGGTCATAAGCAGATTTTCTCTGCACAAAAACTTCCCACTGAGGGCCAAAATGAGTTTTCCACTCTTCTTGTGTGCTGTAATGAGGAAGATATTGCTTAACCCCAAGATTCGCAGTGAGACAGTAATCTAATATCCGTTTGTTTTGTTTTAA
>JAYMTN010003165.1:0-10206 GCA_036897425.1 Erodium trifolium
AACATACCCTGGACATGGATTAGAACTAATCCTTCTTCGGGGGAAAACGGGAAATTCGGACTAAGAACTCAAAACTCCAACCACAAGCAACTCCTCCAGCTCAATGGGCACAGAAGAAAACAAATCCCAAACCTCTCTCTGCAAACACAAAAAAAAAAAAAAACTCAACACAAGAAGCAAGATTAAATCAGTCTCATTGCTCAGCAACCATAAAATCATACACAATACAAATCAGAGCAACATGAAATCGAACGGCAGTAGATAATTGAAAATCGTTAAGCTTTTATTTGATTCTGTATTAGCAACCATCATGTTGCATTTCTAATTACTATTGATCCTTACCCCATCAAACATGATTACAAACCGGAACATAATTTTTAACTAAAATTGCAGTCATTGAAGGAAAACAATTTCAAAACAAATTATGTAAGGTGTGAGGCAACGACTTCAGAGGACCATAATTCAGTAGATGGAATCGGGAACAACGAACAAACCTAACGGTACAGTAAATTGAAGCCAAAAACCTAATACAAAATGGTGCTAATAGCTGAGAAACGAAGATGGAACAACAGGGAACTCACCGGCGCAAGCGGGCTCGGAATCGACGGAACGGTTGACAATGGGTGGATCCTGGCAGGGACGGGAGAGGTGGTTCTTCCATAGGCGGGTGAGCCCATATACACACGCTTCTGCGACCATCTGCCTGCCCCAATAAATGGGCGACCTTTGAAAGTTGAATAGGGAGCCAGATTTTTTGGCAAGCAAGAGGAAGCCCGGAGAAGACGAAGAGGGACGAAGAGGAGACGAAATGGCAGTGAAGGCCGAGAGGCTGCGTTCGGTCCGAGTATTAATGTTGGGCAAGAGGTAAAAGGAATAGCAACATCAATATTGCCAGCGTGCTCACTGACCTGGCGGAGAGAGAAACCAAAGTAAAGGAGGAAACAATATTATAAGAATAGATGAGAAACAAAGGTGCCACCTCAGCGCCAAGATGGCTGTTTCTTAACTTTTAGTGTCTTTGGAATTCATATATAAAATTGGTCAGTCTGATAAAAAAAATATAATTCTGGGCAGAAAATTAAAATGAAGCATATATATATATATATAATTACATAATGAATGTATTATGCTAGGCTTAGGTTCTGATTATTAGTGCTAATCGAATATCAAATAGTGTCGTCATTAGCCATCATCGCAGGAAATTTATATATAATAAGAAAGTATAGAGTATAACCTCAAGTGTTTGATATTTTAGAGAAATCGTGTTGATAACGTGTTGTAAATAGAAGAACAATATTAGAGAGCATAAGAGAACATGGAGCGAATAGAACCTAAGGCTAAGGCTCTCAAAGGCTAGGTTGCGTCTTCACGTGATCCACCGTCACTTCCCCCTTCGGCTCTTGCCCCGGCCCCGAGCCCTTTGTGTCTTGGCCGCGTCGGCCAGATCCGTCTCCCACCCACCTCCCGATGACGACCACGACCAACCGAAAGCCCTACCCCCTCTGATCTCTTGTCCCGACGACGACCCAAGCTTTTTCGACCGAGCCTCTTCGCCACGCTCCTTCACCAGTCAGATGGCCAGATCTACTCCCACCGTTCGTCGGAGCTCCATAGTCCGAGCCCTGTGCTCCTGCTTACCGTGCTCACCCGACCAGTCTCGTGCCCTCGCCCAAGCAGATATGATCAGCCCCCGTCTATGTCGTCCACTTCCTCCCTCGTGTTGTTCCCATCCCCTATCATCGGAGGCCGGCCACGAGTTTTTCCTGCTCGTCATAGTCGTTATTTATTTTGTTGTATGTCCCTCTACTGGAATTTTGGATCTTTTTTCGGTGTGGTGGTCTCTTTTGGTGGCGTGTCCAGTCAGGTCTCTATATCGACGGTCCTTTTCAGAACGTCGATAAGAAACACCGACCTGGTAGTAGGTTTTTAGGCGTTGCGTCGCCCTATTCGAGAGCTACTATCTCACTGGTCGTCCCTCGAGTCCTCAAGAACAACCAGTGGATACAACGCTTGTATGATTCGGTTTGTAAGATTTGTTAAGCTATTAATAAATCTTTATTTCAAAAAAAAAATGTCTAACCATGTAAAAACGGGGGTAAGATTGTCATTAGAGTCGGGTTTTCTTTTTTATAAGTTTATAAAAATTGAAGATATTTTTCTTCTGAAATTGCTATTAAATCCCTCAACTGTTCACATTTCACACCGGTAACGTTTCTTCTTATCCTCTACAAACAAAAGCTATCAGTCTCTCCACTATTGCGAAAAGAGAAGAGACAGGTCTCCTCCGTCGTCACGCCGGCCGTTCACCTCGTCGCCGTCCAGATCTCCAGAATTCGACAGATAATGTAAGCTTCTTCCTTCTCCCCACTTTACCACAACCTCCTTTGTGGAAAAGAACCCCGAAGCTGTAACCGAGTTAAACGGCGGGTCGCCGCTGTAATCTCCGGCGAACCGCCGTGTAAGCACTATTTTCAGATATATTGGTACAATTAACATTGTTAACTTACCCAGTAAGCACTATTTTCTCATTTGAATCAATTAAAAATAGCTTGTTGCATTTAGAAAATGTTAACAAATCTGTATCTGTCACTCTACACTATAAACAGTTGAACAAGGAGGAAAAAAATATTTATTTCGATGAATTTTCTTCAATTATGAGGAAACAGTTGAACAACTAAATAGTGGGAGAGCCAAAGTTTTGCTCTTTATGTTTTTGGTCTTCTCAACAGCCAATTTGAGGGTTAATGGTTTCTCTTAATACTTATGTAGACAGATAGTATTGATGTTATGTTGTTATTTTGCATATAGGTCAACGTTGCAAGCTCTATCTACCCCTAAAACGTGCATTTCCTACCCTACAAACCATCCTTTTCGTCGGAGGCACCTAGTGAGGAAAAGAGTTTGTGTGCGAGCTTTTAATGCCAATAGCAATGGAGGTACTGTGGAGTATACTCCATGGCTAATTGCTGGTTTGGGTAACCCAGGAATCAAGTACCATGGCACCAGGCACAATGTAATAAACTATGTCTTAAAAGTTTCTTGCTTCAATGTTTATGCCTTTTTCTTTTACTGCCTTATTGGGATAATTTTATCCAAACTTTCTCTGCCAGGTTGGTTTTGAAATGATCGATCGCATTTCTGAAGCACATGGCGTTCTGATGAACACAATACAATCGAAGTCCCTAATTGGGATAGGTGCTTGCCCAGATTTTTATTCTACTTCAATAAATCTTGCTAGTGAATTTCGGTATTTATCGTAAGTTCTGTGTTTATTCATTTCACTATCTGTGATCAGTACAGGTTCCATTAGAGAAGTACCAATTTTGTTGGTGAAACCTCAAACGTACATGAATTTCAGTGGGGAAGCGGTTAGTATGTTTCCTTAGACCATTATATCCTCTAAAATATATGAAGCCACATAGATGACCACTATTTTTGCACCAAGGGTCTTTAAACCAAAAGGGGTAATGGATCAAGTACTGGTTCTTTCATGTTTGAGAACCTGTACGAATAAAACCTTGTCGAATGCCTGCCCCCAACACGGAGTGGGTCAAAGCTTTGTTTTTCTCCCCTTTTTGGCTCAGCACAACACATCTTTGCTGTTGCTATTGTTAAAGGTCTTCAATTATAATGCATATCTAAGTGTTAATTCGTGTGTTTTTGAGCTTTACATCAACAGTACAATATTTGCATTGTGAACAAACATAAAACGAGGAGTCATGTTGTATTTGCTGACCTCTATCCCAATACAGCCTGTTTATGTGTGCTTTCCAAGTTTCTCCCCCATTTTGTACCAGTTGGTGGATATTCACATAACTTAAGCCGTATCTCTGACCTTTTCTGCTTGTGATGCTATTTTAAAGGTTGGATCACTTGCTGCTCACTATCAAGTACCATTGCGCCATATTTTATTGGTATGTTCCATATTATTTGATGCTACCTCAAAACAATTTAATAAATATTTTTACATAACAGTCCTTACAGTTGAGGTTTGGCATGTAGGTTTATGATGAGATGAGCCTACCAAATGGTGTTCTGAGGGTTCAGTCAAAGGCAGGGCATGGGCATCACAATGGGTATGTTTATCGGCTTCCATTTCCTAAAGATAAATCCTTGTCGTGAAGAACTTATGTTGGTTCTGATCTATTGAGCTGCACATCTTGGAATTGGATCCTGAGTGTTCTAAACACTTGAGCGCATAATCATAATCAGTAACTGGTGGCCGTTTGTTACAGAGTGAGGAACGTGATGGGCCATCTTGATGGTTGTCGTGAATTCCCTCGATTGTGCATAGGTTTGCTATATCTACTAATAATATCTTTCTTAATCGTAAGAACCCTACCCGTCTTCAATACAGGACATAAAAATATTTCATGTTTGTGCAGGCATTGGAAATCCACCCGGTACTATGGACATGAAAGCTTTTCTCTTACAAAAGTTCAGTTCAGAAGAACGTGAACAGGTATATGAAGTTGCTTCTAATTCTGGAAATAGAGAACCTCATTTCTTTAGAGATTGACTCAATCTCAAGACCGCTAATTAGTCCTAAATCTTATTCAGTCTTAGTCCATAACTATTGGCATGTTAAGACAAACCTCAAGTGTCTGAACAGTGCATGTGTAAATGTTTCCATGTATTATAAAGCCATTAACTGTTGATTGTGATCTTGGCAGATTGATGTAGCATTGGAACAAGGAGTAGAGGCCGTGACGACCCTTGTGCTTAATGGATTCAACCACAGGATCAACAGATTTAATCTGGGACAGAAGTATAAGCATAACAAAGTTCCTGCATAAAGTTTCCAAGTTCTTGCAGATTTAGAAGATGAGCTATGACTAATGATGATCACAAATGTTACATGGAGAATAATATAGAAGCTATGGATATTTAGATCCCATGTGTACAGATATTTTGTAATTAATTAATTATTCTAATGTTCCGGATTTGTTTCTCCTCTCCACTTCATTGATTATCTGTGCTTTGTTTTGTCACTGATCTGATCATAATATCAAGATTATGAACATTTAATCATTGGGTTAAGCAAGTTTTATTTGACTTTCTGAGACAAAAGGGACCTTTGTTCAACTAAATCCAACGGCTAGAAATGGAACCAACGGATCTGATTCGGGACCCACCTTAAAAATACGAACGTTGGAGAAAGTTTAAGAAAAGGAAAGGTCTTCACTTGAGTCAGTGGGATTAAATTAGACCGTTGCAGTCCCAATTATATCGTAAAACCCAAGAATCAAAACCTTCAATTCTCCAATACTATAAGCATTAACTTACTGATCAAACTTCTCTCTACAGAAAAAGAAAGGAACTTGAACAATGACAGAGATCATCAACGGCTCTCTGCAACATATCGATCTCCAGAACCCTTCTCTGCAATCCCTCTTCCACGCCCTCGACCCTGTATCTCTCATCCTCTCCCAGAACTCCGATCCGGAGAACCCTCTGCCTCTGAAGCTGACGACGGAGAGCTTCTTCATGGAGAGAGGACCCAGATACGGAGCCTACGCCCAACTCAGAGAATCGAGGCTGAGAATGAGGAACAACGCGACGCCGTTCATAGAATCAGAACCCGAAGAGCCAGAGCGCAGGGTACCGATTCCGCCGCCGGCGAAGAAGCAAGTGAGGTTCCAGGGGAGTCCGGCGGCCACTGGGCGTAAAGGGTCGTCGATTTTGGCTCAGTCCGTTCCGGATTTCTCGGCGGCGCTGAGGAAGGAGAACCGAAAGCCGATCTCCAGGCTTCCCTCCACGCTCGAGATGACGCCGCCCGCTGCGGCGAAGAATTGGGGGAGAACGAACGGATCGAATCTGAGCCTGAGGGGGAGCAAGTCGTCAAGCGCGGCCGAGAAGAGGGGAGGATGCGGCGTCGCCAGGAAGAGCTATGCGAATATCGAGGAACTGAAAGGGCTGACTTCGGCGGCGGCGAAGGCCATTAACGGCGAAAACAGGGCTGGTGGGAGGAGGACCGTTCTGGGTTCGTACAGACCGTTTTGAATGAACTTGGGGCGATTCGATTTTTATTTTTTTTTTGAGTTTTCTTTGATTTTTTGCTCCTTGTTTCATTAAATTAGCTTGTTGCATACGATGATTTTTTTGTCATTACATTTTCTGGTGATCTCGATTGCTAATATTGTTTGCTTGTTTCAATACTATACTGGTTGTGGTTGATGATTTCATTAAGAATTTTGCATAAACTTGCTATTTATAGTAATCTTGATTCTTAAGTAAAAGACAATATGAAACTTTGCTGGAGATTAAGGTTTACTTTTGAAGTGGTACTAAATATTTGGATGGTGTTATTTTCGTGCCAATGAAGAGGTCAGCGAATCGAATTTCTCACTGGTGAATCAGAGTGAAGCACAAACTCGAATGAATACAAATCAAAGCCTAATATCACATTACAATAAAATGAAGAAACACTAATCCATCAATTTGTACAAAAAGTTTCAATAGAGCTCTCTCACACTTGATGGATAAAAGCAAAAGATATGAAGCTCTCTATGAGATAATTATGCAAGTCCTAAAGGTCTAATACAATTTCTTCAAGCAAGTCCTGTAATATACAGCTATCAATTTCCTCACCAGTCTCAGACACCTCCGCTTCAAAATCAATCCATTTCCCCAACCCATGCCCCATCTCCCACTCTATTATCTCATCCGGCGCCTTCCCCACCATCTCCGTCCACTTCCTCACATCCTCGCCAATCTGCTCAACCAGAACGCACTCGTTCACCCGCCCACTCCATGTTTTTAGCCCATATCTCGAGCCCAAGCTCTCTATCATTGATCCAAACAGGAATCTCTTGAGCAGCCCTTCTTTGGCCTTCTCAAGACCAAGAGAGCGAATGTAATGAGGCCTCGTGGAGTGAACGAACCTCTCCAGTTCGTCTAAGAGAAATGACCCAACAAGAAGATCTGTCTTAGCTGCATTTCCAAATAAAAGCTCAGTCTTGAAGATTACTTCTCTTGCATGAGTGATTTCGGCTTCTGTTAAACCCGAAAGGTTCATGCTTTGTACTACTTTGGATATATGGTTGACAAGATCAGACGCTATCTGGGTACATGTCTTCGATCCGTCCCATGATGTTGCAGAATCCGAAAGATCTGTGTCTGAAAATGGCTGGTTCTGGTAAAGAGAGAAATCTGTGCAACCAACAGGCGCTTTAGGACCTGAAATGTGATAGTAAATGCATGTTAATGTGATAGTGACTATCTTCTTCATCACTGTTAGGTGTAGTTTAATTTTCTAACCTGAGCTTTCGTCCATGCTGCTTGAGAAACAACTGTCATTTGAAAATGAAGCTTCGAGAACAGATCCTGGACTGAAATGATCACTATCATGCCTGGACTGAACTCTCCATTGGTTCTTCACTTTTGCCTGAGATGCACAAAGAAAATGTTTGCTAATCACGATTATGACAATGCCAATGTTGCTAAGTACTCAGCAAAAAGGGGAACGAACCTGCAAAGGTGTATTTGCACTTGACTTGTGAAAATCATGTGAGATTGGCTTCTCTGCATTGAGGGCGGTAATTAGCTCTTGGAGAATTATGGCAGTAGATCTCTTGGGAAGGCTCGTCCCAGTTGTGAACTCATCCTCTTCCTGTAAAGTCAATTCCTTCAATTTTTGTTCCAAAAGGGCACTTAGAGCATCTTCATGCAATGGCAATGGATCTTGAAGAGAACTCGAACCCACATTGTCATTTTGCTCCCTTCTTTTCTCAGTACCTTGTGCTGCAAAACCAGTGG
This sequence comes from Erodium trifolium, assembly GCA_036897425.1. Taxonomy (NCBI): domain Eukaryota; kingdom Viridiplantae; phylum Streptophyta; class Magnoliopsida; order Geraniales; family Geraniaceae; genus Erodium; species Erodium trifolium. The sequence continues at coordinate 7,759 of JAYMTN010003165.1, forward strand.
ATCCTGTTCTTTTCCTTATTGGAGAATTGAATGAAAATGAAACAACATCATCATCTTTGTTTCCATTCACTCTATCAGATCGGAAGTTCCTTCCTTTTTCCAGTTTTGATCTTGCAAAATCTGTACTTTCAGCATTCTGTGTCCTCCTCTTCCTTAACTTTGGCAAGAAATCATCTTTCAAGTCACAAGGTTTCCTCTGATAGACAAGATTACTAGTTTCTACCTTGTAAGGCACCCTAGGACGGGTTTGTCCACTTACGTTTCGATTCAAAGAAACAAAATCTTTAGGCTCAGCGACAGCATTTGCAGCCATTGAGACTCTTCTTCTCTGCAAATCACTATATTTGGCCCTTGATGAGTCTCTATCCTTGGCTAAGGACATTCGATTTTGCGCTTGTGTCCTAGACTTGAAAAGATTAGAAGTTTCATCCGTCTGAGGCTTGCCCGGTTTGCTTGGAGATGTCCTAGTTCGAGCTTGCAAGTATTGAATTGGCTGAGAAGGAAGGGGCATAAATTGGTCTTGACTTATCTTCAAACCCGAATCTTTTTCTTGCTCCATGAAGGATACAGGCGATCTTGGCTTATTCCTTCCCGATCCTTCACACAAGACCTCGGCGAAATTTGGAGTTGGTGAACCAAAAGCGCATTGCTGATCCTCATATGGTCTGAAGTCCATAACATCTAAAGATTCACCACAATTTTTGCATGAGGCGTGACCGGCCATGGAATTGGATTCAAAAGACTCTGGAGACCTAACCATTGTTACTTCTGCCATAATCTCATCATTAGGAGGATAATTCAAGGACCCCGGATGATAAGTAAGGGACGATCTAGCCTTATTTGTAGCTTGCAAAACAGGTTCCACAATTCTAGTGGCTACATCAATCAAACGAGTTCTCGACACATTCCTCTTCCCGGAAGAAACCCTCGGACTCTTGACAGGAGAAGCAAGTTTTGAGTGACGGTGCTTTCTTGATCGGGACAAAACATTTTTCATCTGAAATGCCTCAGCACCAAACCTTGTAACCACTGCATGTTTTTCAAATTCCCCAGTCTTCTGAAGCTTCTGAGGTCTCGGCTCAAGCTTCATAGCTCCCTTCTCCAAGCTCAAATCTTCCACAAAACTCTTCTTTGCATCATCGACCGATTCAGCCACCAAAGCCTTCTTGGGCGCAGCAGGCATGGACTCAAGACCCATAAGCCTAGCAACCAAACTTGGAGGTTTCATTTCATGCCTTCTGTCTGAATCACCATTTTTCTTCAAATTTGGGAAACCCTTACTATTCTCATCAGCAATCTACCACAAACCCAACCCAACAATGAAAATGACACCAGAAATGTAAAACAAGCAAAAAAAATTGATCTTTCTTTTCACAAAACTAAGCAATAAAGGCAAGCAAATCAGAAAAGGTAAAAATTCCAATTTCAGAACATACCAAATGATGCTTAGCCTTGGGCATCTTCTCATCTCCTCCAAAACTCTTTGCAGCTTTCATTGCTCGAGCTGTGAAACCAAAGCGTATCAGAACAAAAACTGAAGACATTTACAGAGAAAGAGTGAGTGAGTGACGAACCAGGAGCAAGCAATCTCTTGGAGAAGAGCTTCTTCTCGGCGAATTTGCGGTTCCAGTCGAAGAGCTGGAAGAAAATGCCCACACAACCTCCAGGCCTCTGGCTCTGAGATCGCTTCTCTGTAATCGCCAAACAAGCACCGCTCTCGTTCATCTCTGGAGACGCAGCAGCAAAACACAAACCTTGAAAATCAAACCTGGAGAGAAGGATGAATAAAGCTAGAAACTTTCAAGCCCCAGAAACGAGAAAGCTTCTAAATCCTTCAAACCCTCCATAGCTGAGAAAAACCCAGCTCCACTTTCTCTCTCAGAAGCACTCAAGACCTAAAACCAGCTCTAAAAACGCAAAAGGCCCAGATGGGGAAGGTGAATCAGCACTCAAAGAATAGACCTAGCAAACGATAATGTCATGCGTGAGGACTCCGAGACAAAAACCCAATACCTCTGTTTTGTCTGTATCCCTCTCTTTCTCTGCAAAGACTGAAGGCGAAAGCTACTACTCAGAGAGGCGAAACAGCAGAAATGGTGAGGAAAGTGAAGGAGAGCAGAGGCTAGGCGTCCATACCTGCTCGTCACGAAGCAAGGCTCTACAGATTCTTCTTCTGTTCAAAAAGAAAGGAAAAGGAGAAGACCGATGATGATGATATGATTTGATCGATTGAATCAAAAACACATTGCGGAAACGGATCGAATAATAATGGGATTCGACTCGACGTTTCGTGACGCCCTATAAAAATTGAAGAAGCTCGAGGACACATTGCCTGCCATTCGCAGCCAAAATCGAAACAGAGCTTCTCTCTCTGTCAAAAAGAACCTACTCTGACTTCAAGCATGGATTGGTGTGGTTTTTTATGTTTTATTTTTATTTTTAATTTTA
>JAYMTN010003166.1:0-10205 GCA_036897425.1 Erodium trifolium
CCATGTGCCGGAGGAGCTGTTTGGGCTTGAAAACGTGGTTCTCTTGCCCCATGTGGGGAGTGGCACGGTGGAGACTCGAAAGGAAATGGCTGACCTTGTCATCTGGAACTTGGAGGCTTATTTCCAAAAGAAGCCATTGTTGACTCCAGTGGTTTGATTGGTTGAAGTCTGTTTCGTTTTGCTATGCACCTCAAAACCTTCTACAATTTTAATTTCGTCTATTTTGTATCTCTTTCAAGTGTATTACATAAGTTATCTTTGTTCTAAAATGGACATGAAAATAAGCAGATTTATGAAGTTGCGTGATTTTGAGCTCATTCTCAATGTACATGCCCTGGTTTTATTAGTAGAATCGGTAGTAATTGCATTATGAAATTTAAAAGTTAAATTGAATTAGTAATTACATATTGAAAAAATATAAGCTAAGTCAATGATAGGAATCTCATAATGTATAAAAAGAAAAAAAATCACTTCAGAGTCCATAAATTATAGCATATTAAAATCATTTTTCATCGACAAGTTAACATCGATACGATGTCGTTTGGAAGCATCCTCTCCATCCACCAAATACGGCCATGCTCAGAGTTTTCACCTTCTTCCCGCGGATCCCAACCGCAATAACTGAATGCGATTCGAAACCCAACATAGCCACTGGCCAAACCCTAACCCTAATCTCGAAATTCTCCACGAAAATGAAGAATGTTGGGGTCCTCATGACGTGCCCGATGTCCAAATACCTCGAAGAAGAGCTCGAGAAACGGTTCAATGTGTTGAAGCCCTGGACCCAATCTTCCGCCTCCGAGTTTTTGAGGAAGAACTCGGAATCAGTCCGGGCGGTCGTCGGGAACACCAAACTCGGCGCCGATGCGCAGCTCATCAACTCGCTGCCGAAACTGGAAATCGTGTCGAGTTACAGTGTTGGGCTGGAGAAGATCGATCTGGGGAAATGCAGATCGAAAGGGATCCGCGTCACCAACACGCCGGACGTGCTGACGGACGACGTCGCAGATGTCGCCATAGGGCTCGCCCTGGCGGTGCTCCGGAGGATTTGCACCTGTGATGGGTTTGTCAGGAATAACAATTGGAAGGAAAGTGAGAAAAGATTGGCAACCAAGGTGTGTTGGACCCTTTTGATTCATTTCAATACAAAATTTTCCGTCGATTAAGTATGGGTATTGATTGATTTTTCCTGAAAGTTTGAATTTTGTCATGTTTGGTTGAGGATTGGGATTGTTTTATCCTTATTTCATCTACATTTCTCATGTTAAAGTGCATTTGAAAAATTGTTTTAGGAATGAAAAACTTGTATTCTCAAATCTGGTGCATAAAACACAATTAAGGAGACATTTTTCTTTTTCTACAATCGAAGTGTTTGAGCCTCTGTTACTGTATTGTACCAAAATGAAATACAACTCTGAACCAAAGATTTATATACTGTGTGATTGTTTTGCACCATAGCAAAGCTGAAAGCATGAGAAAAAGAAAGTGCATTGAAAATTGAATACACATACATTCACTGTTTTGTTGCTTAATTGTTTTGAATATACACATTACACATACCTCTAGTTATTTATCCATTTGTTTTTTGGTGTGTTCCAGTTCAGTGGTAAATCAGTTGGAATTGTTGGGTTGGGCAGGATTGGTACAGCAATTGCAAAGAGAGCTGAAGCTTTCGGTTGCCCCGTCAACTACTTCTCCAGAGCAGAGAAAGCTTCTTTGAATTATAAATTCTATTCAGACATAACCGAAATGGCTGAAAACTCTCGGATCCTTATAGTGGCATGTGCTCTCACAGAAGAAACCCACCACATCATAAACCGTGAAGTCCTTGACGCATTAGGCCCCGAGGGAATTTTCATCAACATAGGACGAGGCCAACATGTTGATGAGCCTGAGCTTGTGTCTGCATTGCTTGAGGGTCGCTTGGGCGGGGCGGGGCTTGATGTGTTTGAAGATGAGCCTAATGTTCCTGAAGAGCTATTGAAGCTTGAAAATGTAGTCCTCTTGCCTCATGTGGGAAGTGACACTGTTGAAACCAGCAAGGCCATGGCTGATCTTGTGGTTCAGAACTTGGAGGCACACTTCTCAAACAAACCCCTCTTGACTCCTGTTATTTGATTCTATATGTCTAGGAATTACCAATTGGTAGCTTGTCTTTTTTTTCCTTTAACAATTCTTTAAGTATTTGACATTATTGTTTTTACAGATCATATTCTACACTCAAAGATAATTGAAGTCAGTTTATTTGGTTTCAGCCAACACATGTTTCTTGTTCTAGCTTCTGGGTTATTTTGCTGATAATGCTCAGAAATGATATTTGAAGTACCTTCTCTGATCTCAAATAGTATTCAGAACATTTTGTGTTTATATTTAATATTCATAGATTTAATGTTGTTCAGATTCTTCAGAAGATGTTTGGATCAGAGAATCTTCAAAACCAATAGGAGCCTAACACGGATCCAAGAAACCAAACGAACAAGAGGAAAATGATAAATCGTATATTGGCCTTGAAATTATGACTGGTCCCAGCAGTGAATACCAAACTAGGATGTTTCATACAACATATATCTCTAAAAATTCAGTAGAACATTCTTTGAATTATTATAAGTAGAAAACAATTACTAAATGAACCACAAAATAGCATTCATGTGCCAACTTGAAATAAGACGGATGATTCGGGAGATTGATTTGAAAGAAGTAAATCAGAATAAAATAAATAGATAATTACTAATATATGTATTGACATACGTTTTTCATGTATTTATAGTAACATTCATACATACTAGAAGGCATAATAATATTTTCAAAAGTTTGATTTTTCTAACAATTTTTTATTTTATTTTTTCGGGGTCAATCATTGGTCAAGAAAAGAGTCGTAGACGACGAGTTGGCGCTGACGTTTTCATGCAATGTTATTTATCCCATCGCAACGAAAACATCGCACCAAAGTGCCAACCAAAACTCTTTCGGCGCATCTATTTTACAAAACAAAGACCCCAAAATACCAGCAATCCATTGTCGACTGCAGATACTCTTGTATCTAAGTTTAAAGGTAACACAAGTGAAAATCGTGTAAACATTATATACATGCTTTCATAATTATCACTCAGATGCAAACAATTTAGTTTATATGTGATTAAACAATTGCTCAAACCCTAATTTAGGCCTGTCATTGCTCGCATCTAACGAGGACCTACGAAAACTCGCTGTCCTCAATTCGATTGCAACAGACAAAAAATGTGATTTGCAAAACACAAGACATGCCACCAATACCATCATATACAACTAGTATACATTACAAGGTTCATCATATCATCATAGGAAAATCCAAATAGACCCCATGCTGCTATGTTATGATTGTGTGATTTCCTTGTTTTTCTCCTTATCAGCTACAGTACAGTACTATGCTAATTCCCAAAAAACAAGTGCAAAGAACAAAGGGAAGGAGATGGAGATGTAAATATGCTACTGCACTCTCCCTTCATTTTCTAGCCCCTTTCTCGGAAGCCAAACACAGGCTTAGGCGCAGTCAGGCCGCTTTGAAGATGAGGAAGCTCAGAGTCTCCAATGTGAAGTAGATGAAAGTCCCCTTTGAATGAGTGAAGAAGCACCCAAAATTGGAACCCACCACACATTGCCATCCACATCCATATTTGGTGTCGAACTCCTGCAAAAGAGTATAGATTCAGTCAATCAGAGAGAGATCAACCCCAAAGCTTCTGGGTTGTTCTATGTGAGAGAGACAGCGAAAAAAAGGTACCTTTTTGATGTGGGCAGCAATTGATTTGCATTCAAAAACATCATAGAGATCCAGAGCTTGAGAAGCAGAGGCCATGGCTTGGAGCTGCATCTTCACTGGCATGTCTGTATCTTCTATCAAAGCCTTCCCCTCCAACATCTTCACACACGAATTGAAACCCAGATGCAAATTTGGCTTACCTCAGAATCCCAGAAAATTTTGAAGATCCTCTTAGCCTCACTGGTTTTATCCAAATCCAAGTGATGAGCTGAGCTCCCCACGAAACTGAGATTCCTTTCTTCCAAATATAAAGGAGTTGTCTCCCTTTCTCTCTCTAACTCATTATTATAAATTAATTTTTTATTTAAACATAAGGCGTGTCATGATATTTAACTATCTACCATTTATTTAATTTCCCATATATGAATGATGTAATTGTCATTCACAATTTCACATCAAAATAAACAATCAACAGTATTCTAATGCATCAAGTAAGTAACCAAATCATCGCCCAGAAAAAAAAAACTTAACACCTCAGCTTTATTTATTAACAAGCATATGTTTTGGACATACATTTTTGTATGGCGTTCAATATTTAGTCAATGGAGTTCTGGTGATGTTAAGATGGGTATTATTTAATCTTTATTAAATTTAATTGTAATGCTATAAATGCCATCTTTTCTATTAATTTGAAAAACGAGTTTAAATAATTGACATGATTATAATGAGGCAAAATAAAATTTTGGAGATGGATGAGACATTGAAGAGGAGAATGAAGTAAAAACGGTGTTCAGAATGCAAAAAGTGGAGGTAGGCACATGGGCCAACTATTTCTGTCATTTTCTTCTCGATTCAAGTAACTTTTAGCCTTATCATATGGCAGATGAGGACTCATTTTCTCAACAGTCACGGTCACGGTCACTGTTCATCAACACACGAGGATAAAACTAGAGAGGCTGAAAATGAAGTCAATATTGTATTTCTAGCTCCACAATCACAATTAATTGATGCCTTTTATTATTATTTATTATCATCTTTTTATTCGTAATCAATTTACATTGTGTACTATATCTAATAAATTTACACAGCAAAAGCTGCTGCAGCTGATTCGGTGACACGAAAGCATGAGTCGGTAACAAGTCATACGACAACAAGTCTGGCACGGGTCCGTGTTTTTGTACCTTCTCATGAGCTGGATTGCAACACCAAGTCTCCCCAAGTTACCAAACAAATAGTATTTATCCAAAAGCCAAGTCAATGATCAGCAAAACCAAATCGTTTTTCTTACATGGTTTTATGAAAATGAAAGGAGAAAATCTAATCATCTACGAACCAGAATTAGTAACAGCAAAGAGCATGAGAGTTGCGAATCTTAAAGAGTTAATTAGGCGAGATTAGAGGTAAAAGGACCCTTTAAGGTCGAAGATAAAACTTGGTGTATCAACAAACTACACATGGAAATAAAGGAATTGCTTGAGCTCTATGCCAAAACTGAGCAACTAATCCCAGCCCCATTTTATTCCAGTACAAAATCAAATCTTCCATTATGCTATTAAACAGCTTACAGTTTGCGAGCTTTGGATGGTCTCTGACCTGCTGAATTGCTGTCTCTGGGAAGCGAGCTTCTACCTCCATTAGGTTGATTTTTCCTGCAAGGCATTCACAATAAGGGCCCATATGTCGCAACAACTGATTATTTGCGATGAATAATAGATAAACGATGATGAGTTAGTAAACATGCAACAAGCATTGTCATACCATCCTCTACCCCCTCCATTTACTGGGCCTCTCCTTTCCTTGTTATCATGATAACATTGCCACCACTGTTTCTCAGCCTCACCTGAAAACAATTAGATGTCAAAATGTCTCTTAATAACCATTAAGAAAAGATGATGACTTGCATTTAGGACCCGAACCCAAAGTACAGTTTCTCTAGAAACTCATAGATATGATATTCTTTTTTAAAGGAGATTCTCAACAAGATTTTGCTGCCTACCAGTAACTGCTTCTAAGGAGGCAATGAAATTGTTCACCATAAGGCCACATTTAGCAAAAGCAACTGTTGTACGGGCTTTTATAGCTGCTTCTGGTTCCTGAAAAAGAATGTATCCTGACTTCACACCAACAGTGTAATCAACAAACTGCAAAGATGATGTAGCATTAGCAGGGCACACATTACCTCTGGGTCTACTTAAAGATAAAGGAATCAAGTAGCTAACAGTATGAATACAGTTGTCAGAGATGGAAGTGCACAATTCCGATTGGAAACTAAGAAATTTCCGGATCAACTATTTTCTAACTCAAATTAATCTACAATTAGATGTTTCATAACATAAACATTGTGCAAACCTTATCAGACTCTACAAGGAACTGATTGATAAAGATGCTAATCATACTGGAGAGAATTGAAGAGCTAGCAGTAATATTAAATACCTCAACATGCCCGAATCTTTCAAATACATCCTTGAGATCCTCAGGAGAGACATCATACTTCTCTTCATGAACAGCAGTTTCGGCATTTTCTACCTCACCAGCCTTTTCATTACTTACTTCACCTTTCAAAGATTTATCCCCAGATCTGGAAATGGTTTCTTTTCCATTCTTCTTTGCACTATATTCTGTATCCATGCAACCTAACTCCTCATTTTCTTCACTTACTTCAATATATTTACATGTTTCCTTATCTGTGTTTTCTGGAACTTTTCCAACATCATTTACAATATTATTAGAGGCTTGATTAGTCTCTTCAGCAACACATTCTTTGGATTTTGGGCTCTTCTCCATCTCACGGGCAGCTCTACTTTGATCACGTGAGTCAGAATTATTTTTGCTTCCTACAGTTTCTCTGGTTGATCTCTTCAAAGAAAATGCAAGGACTAGACCTTTAGAGTAACTGTCAAGGCCGGCATTTTCACCCCATACAGATGCAAGAAAAACTTAAGTAAGGATATAAGGATAAGCTTAAAGAAATAAAAAGAACAATACAAATGACTGATACTGACTTTGGACCAGTAGCGTTCTTATGGCTTGAACCTGTACAAGAAGGGGCTTTATCAAGATCCTTGATCATTTTCGCTCTCTCAGAATCGAACTCTTTTCTGAACCAATATAGATAAGCAAATAAAAATATGAAAATAAAAAATTCAAGAAAACTAGTTTCCTAGTCTTATGTAACTATGAGCTCTAGTATAATTGGATAATTATTTTTTGTGAACAAGTTCCAATAGAAGGATGAAAGAGGATGCTATAAGCACTTTCTCAGTTTTCTAACGTGTGCTTACATTACTTTAAAAACAAAACAGTACTCGCGAACTGAACACTACCAAAAAAAGAAGAGACACACTAAATTCAATTTGCTTGTTTCACTTATATATAAATCCCTTATCTCAAAAGCTTACCAAACATCACAGAAGCTTATTTGTAATAAACTAGGATATACCATCTACAACTCATCACAATCCAAGAAAAGAAGCTCATATTCCTAATTCCCACTCTATAATATATCCACATGGTTCTTCCTAGTCCTATCTCTGAATCCAATCACTTTAAAATCACTAGTTCACAATGTTGACAAGCATCCATAGAGCCAACGAAGAAGAAGCATTGCTTACTTTGGCTTTAACTTCAACTTGGTACCAGCAAAAGTCAAGTTCTGTCTCAAAATCTTTTCAGCATCTCCATCTGTTGAGAACTCGATCAAAGCAGTCCCACAAAAATACTTCTTATCGGCAACATGGCGTGGTAACCTCACACTATTCACCTAAGAGATATCTTTGGTTAAGAATAAAACTAAACAAATCCCTATAAATGCCATGGTAAGTTCAGACCAATTAAATGTAATGAGGTGCTATGCACAAATGTAATAGAAAAACTTTTGATGGTAATGAAGCACATGATATGCCATAGAACTGAGTCCATTATGAATCACTATAGTACAGATACAATTGTATTTGCTTGATCTGTTAAGATGTAAGGTGTGAGAAACGAAACATAAGACCAACAGATAAGTGCACAATTTGACATGTACAAAGAGCAACCAGAAATCATACTAGGAATATAATAGTTGTAGGATATTAAACGGATAAACGTTTCCATGACTACGACTCCACTTTGTGGTGGCTACAAATTTGATATACAACAATAGTTTACATATGCCTTCATTTCATAATGAGATCAAATTTGACAAAAAATTCTACATCCCAAAATGTATCCCCGTCAAAATGATGCTACATACATTAACCACGGTCTATTATCATGATGTACCAAAAAGAAATCATGCACACAATATGACACAATTGTAAGAAGGTAATCAGTATGATAGACAATTACTGCTATGTTGTAGGCTAAAACACTCATATGACCAATATCTATTCAAGTCACAGATGAATCATCAGTCCAGACAAGTTATGGAGAAAATAAAGCTAATAATTTCATTTTAATTCGATAAAATATGTATAAAATTAGAACCACTTGAGACAAAGGTCACTTAGTTCACCATTTTCAATATTATAAGTTTCTTAACTAGCCTTTACAACACCTATGACAATATGCAAATGGCTAATACCTTGGCATTCTGAGCAAAGAAAGACTCCACATCTTCAAGCTTTACATCATATCCTAGGGGTGAGGCCGCAACAGTTCGTACATCTACTTGCTCTATAATCTCTTCTGGTTTTGCAAGCTCACTGATCCTACCTACCCTTTGCCCTGAAACAGATAAAACGCAATCAAATATGCTTACATGCATTAACTAAATGATCATCAGCAAAACAAAATATCAAATTTAGGGGACCCACCATCTTCAGAAACTTTGAGAAATTTAGATTCTTGTAGAATTTCAGCCACAGCCTTCACTATTGTATCAGGAACATCCTCTCGTTTTGAATTGCCCAAACCGAGATAAGTCCTCATTCGAGAGAAAGAGCATATAAGAGCCAAATCAACCACTATACTTTTGAGTCAAGATTGATAAACAAAGCCACATTCTCTTACCAAGACCTATGGAAGTTCCAACTTACACATACATATATCTATTCACATCAAAATAATCGCATACTCAGTATAGATGATACCAAATTCAAATGAAGGATACTTCCATCTCTGCTTTTAGAGACTGATTTTCTGAGAAAATTGTCTGTGGGAAGATTACTGTCACTGAAATAAAATTCAACCTAAACACGAACAAGAAGTCATTTCGATGGATTAGATAGGCCTAGAAATAGAAAACGTGAGGGATTTTAACCTGTCGCAGCACTTTCTTTGCCGTTTCTTCGTCCAGAGTAGCCATCGGAGATCCAAGTGGAAGCGACTGTGCTAGTTTCGGTTTTAGGGTTTTAGCGCCTGAAATTAGGGGAATTAGCACTCGAGCTTTTATAGTTCACGGCTCGCCAACGAACAACCGACAAGGTTTGTGAGGCGATATTAATAGTTAAATTTAGAAATGGATTTTAATTGTTGTAACGAGAGCTGGTAGATTTTAAACAATTGAAAACATGTATTCGTATTCGATGTAAAAAAAAAATTTAAGTGAAAGTTATCACTTTTATTAACTTTTTCTTTTTTAATAAAGATTATATGATATTTGCTTGAATTGTCTCAAAATACAAGAGAGTGCATATGCTATTTGGAAACCGGATCACGCCAGAACAACGGGACTCTCGTGCTAACCAGTGAGCAGTCCCTTTCACAGTTTTAGAAACAAACTCGAGTTTAACATCATCGAGAGACATAAAAAGAGACCTACATTCTTCAATAATGCGGCCCACCGATGAGAATGGAGGGGTAGCTCCCAAGACCATCCTTACCACAAATTGGGCGTCGTTCCGAATAATAATCCTCGACCGCCCTGAATCTCGCACCCATTGAAGCGCCTGGTGTATAACAATAGCTTCTGCCATTTCGGGTATTGGTGGTCAAGCCCAACCCCGTTTCTACCTTCCACGACCATTTCCTTCTCATCCCTACATATCATCCCCCATCCCAATTGGAAGGTGTCTACAAAAACCGTCTCATCCACATTGAGGGACATCCAATGAGTCAGAGGGGGTGTCCATCCTTTCCCGGTTGGGTGAGTCAGGGAGGAGCCCTTAGGTTTCAACTTCATATGCGCCTCTTTCCAACTATTGATGTTACTTCTGACTGTAGCATCAACCGAACCCGTCGGCAGATAATTTTGGTACCAAACCACACCATTTCTAGCTTTCCAGATCTCCCATAGAGTCAGAGCAATCTTGCTCTTAACTGTCATATCCTGTATAGCCTCTATACTAGTCATCCATTGTAAGAATGTAGAAACATGAGAACCTGGAAGAGATACATGTGATCGCTGCCACACTTCTTGAGCAAAAGGACATTAGTGTTAGAGGGTTAGTATAATAACGAAAATCAGATACAGATAAAATAGAAATTGGAGAACAATTACCAAACAATTATAGAAATTATAGGAATTGGAAAGTGGGTTTAATCG
>JAYMTN010003167.1:0-10202 GCA_036897425.1 Erodium trifolium
CTTGAGGGGTTGGGGTGTATTGGGCTGCAAAACTAATGATGCCGGTGCCTGGGCTGTGTGCGGGGCCGGGTCGTTACAGAGAGTGGTTCGACGTTGAATTACTTGCGGATTGTGCTGCCTGTCTACCCGTGCATGTGAGAAATTATCTCAGGGCAGTGGTTCAATCCCTTGATCTGGTATTAGATCGTGCAGCAGTTTCGGCGGCATGTCAATAGTCCGAGCGCGACATGCAAGGCCTTCTGGTAGGGTCCATTGTGCCGACTTTCTCTTCAGCGCTTGGAGTAGGGCGGCTACGCCGTGGTGGCCGCTCTGCCCTCGATGGTAGGTTGGGGCTTGAGCCTCCGGAGCCGAAATGGGGTTGAGTCCTCCGGGATAGACAGGGGTCCGAAAGTGCAGATCCGGGTGGGGACGAGGTCTCTTTCTTACGCCTAGGTGAGCCAACCATGTACGCCTCGAAAAATGAAGTAGGCCTCCCCAGCCCAGAAAACTAGTGGGGCGAGGGATTGCCTTCTGCAGACCAGGGTTGATCGAGGAAGGTAATGGTTCACGCACCTCCACCACTTTCGGGGAAGGCAGGATATGACCAGGGAGACGCGCCAATAATCCACCTTTGTGTGGATTGTGGTCGGGATGGTGGGTGAGATCCTCCTGGAGCATTCTGGGATGAGGCTGAGAGCGAGGAGCAGAGTGGGGATGGAGAGGACATTTGCCTCTCTTGACGCGCTCTGACTTTATAAATTTCCGGGTGGGTGCCGGAGGCATTAAGGGAGGCGATGGGACATAGCGTGAGTCTGTCTCGAACCCACCGTTTGTCGTCTTAGGAATCGATGTAAGGACAAATTTCTCGAGTGAAGGATTCTTTAAGAGGGTCGTCAGAGAATTTATCCTTAAAAAATGTATTTTTGATAAATCAATTCAAACCATAATTCATCCGAAAAATGGAAGTATTATAAAGTCTAAAATGATCATCTTGTAATGAAGAGTAATTTTTTTTAACTCGTTTGTAATGAAGAATAAAACCGAAAGCAGTATCGGGAACGGGCCCATGCACAACAGCCTCGGCTGGAGACACAGTACGGTGTGAACAGATAGAGAGAGAGAGAGAGATTGCTTACGGAGAGAACAAAGTATAATTACAAACCTTATTATTCAGGTAACAACAGATCATCATCTCCTTCTCCCTCACCCTGTTTGTTTCCCGAGAAAATATACAATTCAACTCTCCCGTTGAATTTCTCCTTTTGACTTTCTAGCTGATTTCACCTCTCTCTACGAGTACGATTCAGATCTCAGTTTCTTTCTCCTCACTTCTACACTTTTCCTCGACAGCCAAACAGGAACGGATTGGATTGATTTTGCTGGCGGATTTTCCGAATAAATTGTTTTTTTCTCGTTGCACAGATTGAATTCGGTTCATGATTGGAATCGGAGTGTGATGTTATTCAATCCGAAATCGCTGGTGGGGCGAGATGGTGTTCAAATCTAAGATAAAATGGGTCGCTCTCTTAGTGCTCGTCTTGTCCATGGCGTCTCTGGCGCTCCATCTCTTCCTTGCCAAGTCGTCCACTGTCAATTTGGTACAGTACCGCACAATGGCGGCCTTGAGCCATGATTTCGCTTCGTTGATTGGGACACAGGTGAGCTTGGATCAATTTCAATCTGTTGTTCATGCATATCTCTATATATTTTGCAAATTATGAGTTTGCATATGTATTGATGTATGAATTGTTACTGTTTTGTTGGCATTGCAGAATGTCAGGAATACAAGGCTGTGGGGGGCTGTGAAGCCGTTGGATGGTTTGCATCCTTATCCTGGCCCGAGACGCAACTATCCCGGTAATGATCTACTAAAGCTTCATTTATTTGTCGATATTATGGAAAATACAATTTGTATTGTTTATGCCATATGGAAGGCTGTGTGATGTCAACCCAAGTAATTGGAATTGGTGATGAGTGTAGGTGTGGACCAAATGGTTGTTGAGTAGAATTCGAAGGCGTAATTCTGAAGTTTGGCAATTAGTATGTTGATGTGACAGATGTTCAATTCACCAAGTTTAGCTTTGTGGAAAACTAGTGTACTAGCTGAATAGTGGATGATCTAAGATTGAAATTCACTTAGGATTTTGTACAAGTCCTCTTCTGCATGGTACTGGGACATGGTTTCGAACTATGCTTGTTATTGTCTAGCATAGAGAAAAATAGGAAAAACAAAAGGAAGATCCTAATGTCAGTAAAATGGGGGCTGTTACTTTGTTTTTATTTCATTTTTTATCCCGAGTCATTTTAAGAGAAATATATATTTTTACCATATGTTGCACCACAGTTTCTTTTTACCTGAAACTAGTTTTTTGTAGGCACAGTTGTCTGACGAGTTAGAGAAGCAGATTATTACGGTGGTTAAATAGTGTAGGGATAATCATATGACTATAAATTAGCTCTAAGCAGGGTGTGTCTTGCTAACTTTCACCTCAACTGTGTAATTCTCCATTTCTTGGTTGTCCTCTTTTGTAATTTCAAGAATAAGTGAGCTTAAACTGTACATCCTAAATTATTTTATCTTTGCAGTTCCAACTGAGCAAAACAGTTTTATTTATGCAAAAATTTATGGTGGGCTTCCAAAGATAAAATCTTCGGTATGGTTGATTAATGCATCCAAGTCATCTTTACCATGATTTCAATTGAGAGTTCATAACATTTTCGATAATTTTCTAGATCTGTGATCTTGTCACCATATCCAGGCTTTTGAATGCTACCCTTGTCCTTCCTGAGATTCAAGAAAGTGTTAATTCAAAAGGCATCAGGTATCTTCATTTTAACTATATGAATCTCTCTTCTTTTCTCAAAATCAGCTTTCAGTTTTAGTTCTAGGGATCTTAACAGTTTCTGTTTTATTTATTTGTTTCATCTTGCACTTCTAATATTGTACAGTTCCAAATTCAAGAGCTTTTCATATCTATTCAATGAGGAGCAGTTCATAGCATCACTTGCAAATGATGTCATTATTGTGAGGAGCCTTCCCGAGGATCTGAAGGCTGCAAGGAAAAGGAAGGAACTCCAAACTTTTCGGCCCAAGGGTTCAGCTGCTCCAAAATTTTATATTGAAGAAATTTTACCAGTGTTGCAGAAAGCTAAGGTTATAGGACTGATTATTTCAGAAGGAGGATGCCTCCAGGTAGTACAATATTCCAAAGGTCACAGCTGTCATTTTTCACTGTTGAAAAGATTCCAAAGCTATCATTTGTTGTTAGTCTCAACTGTAAGTGACATAGTCTGCTTGGAAAAGCATGCATGTCAGTCATAAAATCTCTATAGATTTAATGTAGTACAGAACATTTTCTAGTTCAACTGCAATTGGCATTTTGAAACAGCATAGGTTGCAACTGTAACCACAATGAATATTAGATTAGTCTTTGCCCATTCTCATTCAGTGTGATTCCTTTTGCTCGTGATGCATTTTTAATCAAAAATATACTGGTTGGAATTTAATATTTTAGCTCGTTAGTAGTTTTCAGAAGAAACTATTAATTATTATGTTTCTCATCTTACTTTTGGATTCTTACCTATTGTAAACTTTCTTCAAAGTTTTGAAAGGAGATAAACAATATTGCCTCATAAATTTTAGTGTAGAGTAGTTATGCTCTGGAAAGTATCCGGCAGCTTAGTGTCATTGATAATCTTCTTGAAGGCTCCATGATATGTAATGGATTTGCTGTTGGTTGCTAATATGCATACCTAGCGTGTTTTAATCATTATGCTTAGATCGATCCCTTTGTTATTTTAAATTGGTATTATTTCCTATTAATATGATTTATTGTATCGTAAAAGGTGAACACATACCAGTTATTAGATATGTGCCGATTAGTGTTTGGTGTCCGGCTGAGTGAAGCATGTCATGCTAGATGGATATTATTTCATCGTTACTAGTAGCTTGGAAGTAATTTAACTGCTGTTTTGGGAAACTCTGTAAGTGACCCGGTATTTGTGTATTTTAATTTAGTGGAATGAGACAAATCTTATTAGATTAATTGTGAAGGGTTATGGGGGGTTTTGAGATAGAGAAGTCAAGATATGCACGTTTTTATTGAACTTCCCCGTTGTTTTGAAAAGAATCATTTATAGTATGCCCTATATTCAGTTCCTATCCCTTGTCTTTCTATTTCTGGGAACTCTAATAATTGGGAACAAGAAAGTTTGCACGGTTCTGCTAATAATGTTTATCTCTTTTGCTTGTCAGTCAATCCTGCCACCTGTCATGTCGGATTACCAGAGGCTCAGATGCAGAGTCGGGTTCCATGCACTCAAATTTCGCTTGGAAATTCAGGTTCTTGGACGCCAGATGGTGGAGAGGTATTAAGCTCCCAACTTACCTTCCAGCTAATATGCTTTAGGCAACATGAGCCACAATGAGTTGAGGAAAAATGCAAATTTGTATGCAAGGAAAGCATAAGATGGCATGTATGTTATGAGGAGTTAAAAGTGGTAATTGTAGTGCATGTAAATGTCATGGCTTTGACGATCAATGCTGTATACCATCGACAATGTTGCTCAGGTTTCCAAAAGGGTGGAAAAGCAATGACATACCTTCACTGCATATAATAATCATGTTCCTATTGTTGATGGATCTGAACTTTTATTCTCTTTGTTTTACAGGTTACGAGCTTGGGGACATCCCTTCCTGGCTTATCATCCGGGATTACTGAGAGACACCTTGGCATATCATGGTTGTGCCGAGCTCTTTCAGGTTAGCGAAATAAAAAGTTTAGAAGCTCTCTAAAAATTTCCTCTCATCTTTTTAGTTTCTCCTTGGAGTTATTGTCTTGGATGAATCAATCAACTTATTATATCATTTCATGGTTAGCAATTTTCTGCTCTGTATTTTATAGGATGTCCACACTGAACTCATACAATACAGAAGGGCAGAAATGATCAAGAGCAAGCTTATCCATGATAAATTAAGTGTAGATTCACGCGTAGTAAAGAGAAACGGATCTTGTCCCCTTATGCCTGAAGAGGTAAGCCGCTTTGTGACACTTTTAGTTTAGATTTTTGACGCCATCAATATAAAAGATAGCATTTTGGATTGTGAAATTCCTTACCTTCCGCCCAGTGTGTTTGCTCATTCTGCATAATTACTTTTCTGGACTAGAAACTGAAGTATTGTTTGCTGTGAATACTTGCTTGACCTGTAAGTGTAAAAGTTTCGCTTCCAAACAAGTACTATGGACCTTCTATAGGTGGGAAAGGTGATATGCTTATTATTAGGGGAACTTGCTTCTGTCTGATTTTGTCCTGTGTTTTTCTGAAGTAATATATGGTTTATAGTGTTACTGAAAACATGGATTGATTTACATGTCATTTGTATAATTTTTAAGGTTCCTTAATTATTGGTAAAAACTTTGCAGGTTGGAGTCCTCCTTCGAGCAATGGGCCATTCTCCTAAAACAATTATATACCTGGCTGGTTCTGAAACTTTTGGTGGGCAGCGACTTTTGGTCCCTTTGCGTGCCATGTTCGCCAACTTGGTGGATAAGACTTCATTGTGCAGCAATCAAGAATTGTCTGACTTGGTGGGACCAGAAACCCCTCTTCCTCCAGATTCTTTTCAATACCCTCCTGCCAAAACTGAACAACAACTTAAAGAGGAATGGAACAAGGCTGGTCCCCGTCCTCGCCCTCTTCCTCCACCTCCAGGTAGGCCCATATACAAGCATGAAAAAGAAGGGTGGTATGGTTGGATCACTGAGACTGACACAGAGCCATCTCCCTCACCAATGAATCTACGAATGCAAGCACACAGGTTACTCTGGGATGCCCTTGATTACATTGTCTCTGTGGAAGCCGATGCTTTCTTCCCAGGATTTAACAATGATGGCAGTGGATGGCCAGACTTTTCAAGCTTAGTTATGGGCCAAAGGTTATATGAGCGCGCGTCTTTCAGAACCTATCGACCAGACAGGTAAATTGTGCACGAAATTTGATTGAACTTTGAATTTGTTTAAGGTTTTAATATATCATGGAAATAACTCATTTAGTTTTAGCTTTTGACTTTTAACTTGAGGGCAGCCAAAATGAGAATGCTATTCCTCTTCTTTGTCTCTACTGGCATAATTTGGAACAACCTTTTTATCGTCTAAAGAATAGTTAAACTTTTCAGAAGGGATGGGATGGAAAGTTACCACCATCTCTTTTTTCTTCAGATATTCATTCATTCATTTCACGTTATCAATGATTTTTCTTATCTTAGCAAAACGCATCTTGTTCTCAATAATTCACTTACGTTTTCGATATGGTTTCTTGAACAGAAAAGTTCTTGTAAAACTTCTCAACATTACCCGGGACAACATCTACCATCTGCAGCATAATTGGACACGTCAAGTGCAAGAACATCTTAACAAAAGCTTGGGCGAAGAGGGCCTTATACGACAATCCCTTCAGTCAAAACCCACATCATTCCTCTCACATCCACTCCCCGAATGTTCTTGTAGAATTTCTTCTTCCGAGGTCCCAGATCCAGTGAAAGATAATGATGGCCGGTTCTTGCATGGAGGTGAAGATGAGTGCCCGGTATGGATGCGCAACAGTCTGCAACGTCAAACCGTTCCAGAGGAGTCAGCTGATGCAGAAGAGGACAAGAACGATGAATATGAATTTCCAGAACATGAACCTCTACAAGTTGAGCAAGCATCTAATGACAGAAATAATGAATCACGACGCTCGGACAAGGATGGGGAGATGGATCCCAATGACTAGGCAAGTACAGGAAGATGATACAGCATATTGTAATTATAGTCTTCGATATGGCTATCGGTTCTCGGCGAATTCTCAGGAATGGAAATTTTTTGGGTAAAAAGGTTTGGGGTTTTTCTTCCTTTTCATTTGATCTTTCAAAGGGAATAAGCATTCAAGTTTTATTATTTTATTCTGATTAGACTTGTGATATAGAGAAAATAGAGGATGAAAATAGTGGGTTTTTTCCAGCCAACAGAAATAGAAGTAAACGAGTACCTTTTGATACTATGAAATGAACATACTTGCCTGTATCTAGAAACTCAGAAATTCTTGTATTCTTGCACACATTTATTCTGAAGGTGTTTTTATTACTGTTACTTCAAAATAAACATCAATCAGGTTCTTTTTTGAATTGATCTTTCATTCTTTTTTGGGGGTTGTTCTACATTTGTATATGTTTTTTTTATCAGCAAAAATAACGGTTTTATTCCACCCAAAACAATACACTCCAAAGGAGAAATACAATCAAGGGAAGAAGAAAGAACACCAAAAAAAGCCAAGAATGATGTATGATTGGGCTAATTCAGCCATTCCTGATGTTATTCAGAACGCCCTGACGGGTGATTTGATTTAATACAATCCATACCGTTTACTCAAAAAAAAAAGAGCCAAGAATGATTAGCTGAGGCTAAATTAGACGAGATTCTGAAAAAGCTTGATGGTGCCTTTATCGCTGCCCGAAGAGGTGAAGCCCATTGATTTGCACAATTCCCAGGCACGCTTTGCTTCCGATTTCTTACGAAGAGAGCGAGAAGGACTAACGTCTTTAAGCTTTTTTAATTGCTTAAGTCGATCGTTCCTAACACGCTTGATTTGTACATTTGTATATGTTACTTAATAATTAAGCACAATATAATGTTACATTAAGGTATTCTTTCAGGGAGAATACCTTACTTTTAGAAATCAAATAAGAAAAAAACATATTTGCATTCAATCCTTTTGCCAAGACTTCGCGAAAACGAGTGCATCCATTTCCAGATACCTTAATGATCAATCACTTTACCAGTGGAGACAGGCTCTTCTAATTGAAATGGTGCTCGGATACAAATTTCAAGCAATATACTAAAACCAGAAGACACGACTTTTATTTCTTTGACAAGAAACGTAAACTCACAGTAAACAATTATTCCGTTTCCTTCACAGAACAACACGAAATTACAATGAACTAATGTTTCAAACATCAAATAAGAAGAAAACGAACATCTCTTTTCGTGATATAGAACACATGTTCTGCAGAAACTGTTGAGCACCTGACCAATCCAAAACTTTTGAATACATTATTAACAGAAATTGATGGCCGGTGAATTATACAGTGGAGATGAGAGAGGATCTAAGCACCCTTGCTGGACTTCCATGGTTTTAGGACGGCCACAACGATGATCACAACGATAATAAGAAGAATAAGGATAGCGATGCACATCCATTTTCTCGAATTTTTCTGCAGCTTCTTGGCCTTTTGCAGGGCAGTGTTTCCTGATTGCACATGATCTACCGCTGTGGAGACCTGGAGAAAAGAAACAAATGCAGACATTGAGGCATCGGACATCTTTCATAATAATAAATAGTATACTACAAATACCAACTCCAGCAAGAATAGTATCAATGGTAGTCCATGTAGTATTTTTGGTGTTCAGAGCTTACATGAGACTCAATGTTGTCGAGCATCTCCCCTTGAGCATCCACCAAGACTGCCATGTCCATAAATATCTGTGTAAAGAGCGAAAGATATAATTTAACTATATACGGTATCTTGAACAATTAAGTTGACAAGCAATAACTTTTGCACATTGGATGTGTCATGATTTGATATAAGGAAAAATGTTATTTACATACCCACTTTGACCTTTCGCTATCATAAACACCCCCTAAAGGTGAGGAGTTATCAGTGACACATGTCACCTTTCTCATTTATCAGTGGGTTTTTTGGAACAAAATAATCCAAACTGAGTGCTTTTAGGTGACAGCGTGTTACTGATAGCGCCTCACCTTTACAGTGAGTACTTGAGAAACAAAGGTCAAAGGGGGTGTGACTGTGTTAATGAATTTACCCCTTGATATAATCATGAACCAACAAATAATGAAGGCAGTGAACAACTTAATACCTGTTGTAAGTCAAGAAGCTTCCTTTCCACATCTTTAACTGCATCATGGCGCTCTTGAATTTCTGCCAATGTGTCTAATACCTGCAGAAACCGATAGATATAGACCCAAGCATAAGACAATTTAATCACTTCAGTTGGAAAGTGAATGATGGGTGGAAGGAAGAAAGATAAGACCAACCTGACCTCGTCCTTGTTCCTGGATTGCTTTCTGGAAAATTTGTTCACTGTCACCAGTTTCAATCAATCTGTCAATAGTCTGAAAATTGTTGAATGATTAGAGGACAACCAAACATACATCTAAGATTTTACTGGAAGACTGAAGGGCACACCGAATTTTTACCTCTTCATCGGCTCGGGTGCCCGTTACTAAAAATCGCAGAAAACCAAAAGACAAACAGTTAATTATATGTATGGTTGCACCAAATCATAGACATTACTGAAAAAATGAACAAGTAGAGATTCAAACCAGTATATACACGCCTCTCGATCACATCCCGGTATTCTTGATGAATGTTTTCCCTTAGAGTCTGCAAATATATTCATCAAAAGCAGAGCTGAGAGAGAAGGCAAAAGGGCAGGAATAGAAACCTCGGTGATATATAATTATATATGCCTCTTTTAACTACCTGAAATTCAGCCATCTTGTCTTTCAATTTCTTTTTCAAGACCCTGCAATTTTAACACAGTAAACAAGTCAGATTCACTTGAGTCAGTAAATTGTCTCTGCATTTTCGAAGTTGCAATCCTAAACAAAGCCACAGAAAAAATCAGAGAACAATACATATTAAAGGCTGGGCAAACTGATTAATCATTCACAAGAGAAGAACGAAGCAAAATTTTGCACTGTCTTCCTGTTCCAATATATGGTGGCAATTACTGTTTAATTATCGATCCATAACAGAAGGTAGTAAAATCCTAAACGTAAAAGAGAAAGGAAGGGAGCAACCAGTTGGTGTTTTATGACTTATTCAGATGGAGGAAGGACTACAGAACAAATGTAAAGGAAAGTTTGAGAATAAGTTACAGTGTTGTCGCTGTTCTTGACCGATCTACACCAGATCCTTTCCCGCAACCAGGCTTCTTCCTGTTTTCTAAATTCTACACCATGGAAGAAGTTGAGAGGATGAGAAATCCAAGAACTGCAAGTTACGCATACAAAAGCAGAAAATGATCTTACTTCTCTGTCCAGTTCTTCAATTTTTGACTTTATGAAACGGGCAATTTTTCCAACTTCATCTACATCTTTC
This sequence comes from Erodium trifolium, assembly GCA_036897425.1. Lineage (NCBI taxonomy): Eukaryota > Viridiplantae > Streptophyta > Magnoliopsida > Geraniales > Geraniaceae > Erodium > Erodium trifolium. The sequence goes on from JAYMTN010003167.1 coordinate 10,139, forward strand.
TCCATTCGCTTCTTTATTGCTGCAGATGACAAAGACAGTCATGTTGGGTTTGCTTAATAAACGA